>JASTWL010000689.1:0-94147 GCA_035220575.1 Temnothorax rugatulus | reverse complement strand
TAGTAATGTTTGACTAAATACTTAAAGATCGGTCAAGTAGTTAGAAATTGCATACATAAAAAGGATACTAATCATTTATGTTGAAAAATGTGAACTTTAATCTTTTGAAATATTATTCTGAACGTCTTATTTATATAAATAAATGTATCTAATATGTTAGTTTCAAGAATAATTGTTGATTAGAAGGTCATTATCTAACTCTAAATATTGAATCCCTTAATATTCATAAAGAAATATTCTGAAATGATTCTTTTAATTCTTAATTGTAAAACCCAAATCAAAGCATATAATTTATTAAGTAAATATCAATATCCAAGATGACGACTTCTTTATTTCAAATCATGTTATGTTGAAATTGAAAATGTTTCTCCTATGTAAACTATTATGACATTTATGAAAATTATATCTTTTTCCTATAAAAACTGAAAGTCGAGAGTTATTAGGTTGTGTGTTCGTCCTTCTCTATATAGAATTCATTTTGATCAGGCTTGGATAAAAGCTTGTGCATACAGAGCTAAAGAGCCCGATTTTGCATTTTTGCTCTTAAAAATTTATAATAAATAAAATACGGAGTTAAAGTGCAGTTTAAAGGCACTTAGTGCATAAAGTGCACCCGAGTGTACCTGAGTTCGGCCGTGTCTCCTGCCGACCCTTAATGGTGCTTTTATATTATGTTTCCCCACTCGAGTTAACGATTCGAGAAGTACGGTGAAAGGCAGATTCCTAATTAAATTATGACGTGCGCAGAGACAAAAACTCTAATATAGAGGAAGGCGGTCAAGGGAAGGGAACGGCGGTCAATGTCTTGTCAAGATCGACAATGTAGAGTATGCTAGCGAGCGACTTATGTATGTTTTGCCGCATCGGCTCGACTCGTTTCAGCTTCGCCGTACAAAAAATTGACAGGCCAATCGTGGTTCCTCTAAGTCCGGTCAATGGCCGCGTGAGACTAAGGCCATCTTCTTCACACATAGCCGAAATTTGGTGCACACAGCATGGCGAAAAGCGATCCGCGAGAGGGAGAGAAGAGACCGCGCGCATCACACACGCATCGCGGCGAACGGGCAAGAAACGACATGTGGAGAAACGACACGTGGAGAGATGACCGTGAATCTCCAGGTTGCCCCCGCGATAAATCCGATGTTGTTGACCCATTTTTCACCATCTCGCCAAGGGGCGAGAAACGAATCGATTACCACATCGATGTAATAACTTCGTCATAAAAGAGTGTTTACACGGCATTTAACGTCAATAGTTATAACATCGATGTATAACTTCGGCGTAAATCGAGCCGTGTAAACGTAGAGATACTAACGAACTAGGCCTTGACGTCGCGCCTCCATGCGTCTAATGTTAAATATAGTGTACCTTCAAAGTACATGCGTCGGCTTTCCACGCGTGAAAAGTTGTAAACCCATGTGGCCCTCGTTTTATATCGACAACATATATCAAAGGTCAATAAAATCGGTGAGATCGCCCGTAAATTGCAAACCCATGTAATACCGTACAACAATATTGCTTTATTACATTTAAAAATCGATATCTCGAAAACTATGCATCGTAGCGCATTGTGATTTGCGGCATTCTTTTTCTCAGTGAAAGATCTATCAACACACCTATCAAATTGGAAGGCCCCAGAAATAACATTATCCCCAAACTCCATAATTTTTTTGTGAAATATAGACGGAATAATTCTTTAGTATAAAAGACAAACAAAAACCGAGCGATCGAACAATTATCAATTAGCGAGCGGGCATTAGTTCCGATAATTCTTTTTCTTTTTCTTATTACTTTCTTACTACTTTCTTTACTTTATGCAAATCCGATAGAAGAATAAGAGCCATAAGAATTTTTTTAAATAATAAAACTCAAACAAAAAATTAATAAGAGGAATTTCTAACGCAAATTTTATTTAATTTTTAACAATAAATCTCAAGTTTCAATGCGCGACAGAAATATCTTAATTCTTATTGATAAACATGGATGCGCTATTCTCAGACGAAAATTCCTATCCTTTATATAATCTCCATCAATAAATACGGGTTTTCAAGCATGGAATTTTTTCTATTTTTTGTAAAATCTCTATTAATAGATACAAGGTTCAGAGAGAGAATGGAAATTTTTTCTCTTTACTCATAACATCCCAGTAAGCAAGGAACATTAAATTAACGTTTAGAAATATTGACTTTATGTGTATTTTTTAAACGTTTTTTAATAACATTATACACATATTTGAAAAATATTATTTTGTAATATGATTTTTCTGAATGTTGTAAAAATATTTTAAAAACGTTACAGAAAATATTTTTCAAATGTTATTCTGACATTTATTTGAGATCAATACAACAGTTCAAAATTCCTTGTAATTTGGACTTAGAAATAACGTTAGTAGTATATTAATTTTCTGTTGTTATAATGTTATTGTTTTTATGATTGTGCGCAACGCTCATCGCGACAGCCATGATGTACATTATCCTACATACGATGCGTGAGTGCGTATACACGCGTGTGGATCGAGCAGTGCGGAGTGCTTACAGTATATTTATATAAGTAAGTAACTATTATATTCTAAAAGTTGTATATTAAAAATAAGAAATGTTCCTTAACTTGCCTCAGACAGGGACAAAATTTTACACGAAGTGGACATGCTGGGCGAAGTACTAAGTCAGCCTGTAGCCTCAGATTCTTTAAATAATCGCGGGCTCCAAATAGTAATTCTGTATCAGAGGAGCTATTAACGCCTTTATTTGTAGTAGCGTATTGCTGACCTAGAATTTGATAGATGTATATTTTTTGCGACTTAATATAATCATATAAGAAGGTATTTAAAAAATCCTAGTTTACCTATACAATTACGCGGTCCAGCACTAATGGTAGATAAGAATAGGGATGACGTTTTTGAATCTCTCTCTGGCAAAAATCTATCGGGATCAAATGTCTCAGGATTTGGCCAAAAATTAGGATCCCTGTGAACTCCATATAGGTAAGGACCATAGTTGTTACCCGCCGGTACTAAATATACTCTAAAAAATATATTATTAACAAAATACAATTAATAAATAATTATAATAACTTTATTATAAACTGAAAAACATACATCATGCAACATGTAATAAATATTTTAGATACATACGTAATTTAACGTCTTCCCCAGCAACTCGCGATATTAAAATACGCCTTGGATATAGACGCAAAGCTTCTTTTATACATCTATTTAAATATGTTAAATTTTGTAATGATTTTTATTAAACTTTTTTCCACTCTCTTGAAAAGCTGTGTTTATTTCGTTTCTGACACGATCCTGTAAATATTAATAATATTAATTAAAATTTTTATATGCAATATCATATATAACCCAAGTAGCACATATTAGTTTCATATACGTTTTTTGAACGTATACATAGTTTCATAACCGTAAAGAACCATTAAGAAACGTTTGAACAAAAATGTTTTGAAACCATGATTTAAAAAACATATTTATTACGTCTCTACAGTTAACAAAAATACCTATTTGTTAAATTTTTCCTTTCAAAATTATAATTTGCTTTATCTATATATGACTATATATATATAATAGCTTTAGTAGCCTTTTTTGAACATTTAAATTTATATACACTAATTATTGCACAAAATAAATCATTTTATCCATGCACATATATCCACTTATTTACTTAAATTAATTTTTTCCTACCGGTCTTAATCTATTTGTCATCGGACAAATCTGAGCTTAGAAAACTTCCAATAGTTGTAAAATAAACGTTTCTGCTGAACGTGGCCATTGAAATAACATTTATACGTGTGTTCCGTTTTGAACAACTTCCTGATGAACTGGTGCACAATACTAACGCAATTAAATTAGAGTGAGACAAGTATATTTTGTTCACTTTAACTTATTGCACGAATGTGCACCAGTTCAGGAATTTCTTCGAAAAAGAATAGACGTCATAGATGGTATATGCATAAAGCTTGTAGAACATTCTCACGCATGTCTCAAAGACATCATAAACACTTTCAAAAGACGTGAAAAGTAGGAATTTTAAATGTCTTTATCTAAAATGTCTTTATCATTAAAACAAAACGTTTCCATAATAGTTCTTTAAACGTTATTTTATCGGAAAAGAAACGTTCCATCGAACGTTTTTCGAATAAATATTTTTACTCATGAGAAACGTTTCTAGAAATCGGTTATAAAACGTTTCGGAAAAACGCTTATAAAACATTTCTGAAACGTATATGTGCTACCATAGGGTGACGGCTGGTCTAGAGGGTGACGGCTGGTCTAATGGGTAGAGCGCCATATTCGTAATCCGGAGAACCGGGTTCGAATCCCACTAGGCCACTGAGAATTTCTCAGTAAAAATGCCGCACCCCCATCTGACGGATAGAGGTAACCTCTAGATAGGAAAACTGGGCTCCGTCTTTCGGAAAGAGACGTTAAGCAGTTGGTCCCTCATAGCCGTCGACCGCTATGATGTACCTCAGGAAGTCACCAACCCGCTCGATAAGCGTGGTGACTTCTAATTAGCACAGGTACTCGCCAACACGTCTAGCAAGCGTGGCGTTTTAATGCCAAAACCTTCAATTACCATGAAATGGAAATGGAAGAGGCCTATGTCCAGGAGTGGATGTTAACAGGCTAAAGATGATGATGATAAGATGATATGTGCTACCTGGGTAAGTACCTGACGTCTGTCTGTCTGTCTGTCTCACCGTGAACTAATCATTCATTAATGAACCGATTTTCTCAAAACCGTGTCAAAATTTGTCTAATTTTTTGGGATGGCGACGATGTGTATCATTTTTTATTACCAATTTTTTTGAAACCTAACGTTCCAAAATTTTCTAATTTTTGGAGAAATAATAAGTAGGGGAGACCGGGGCAAAGTCGTCACTATTTGTTCGGTGCCGATTTTTAACAACAAAACAAATAATTTTAGTAAAATGTGGTATACCGTTGTAAAGAGTGAACCCTTGGCTACAAAATATATAATAATTGCCGGGGTGGAGTCGTCACTCCATTCTCAAATTGAATTTTAAATAAAATTCATAATTCCGATTATGAAAAATGATAGAATACATTTTATTTATTATTTTTTAATAGAAAAATGGAAACATTAATTAAAAACACGATGGCGGAAAATAATTACAAGAAAAGCGCACGCACTTATATGCCCTACGCACGCACGTTTCTCATCAGCTCTATTCTGTCATCTCTGAGCACACGCAGCACATATTATCAAGTCTTCACCGGAATCCGACCACTGCTGCTTCATTGACTTTGATTTTCGCCGGAAGCCTTCCCCTAACAGCACGATATATTGCAGCAATGTTGCAGCAATATTGCACAACAAGCTTGCAATATTGCATGCAATCTATCTATGTCCTACCCTGCGCAATTTTAATGCAATATTGCAGCAATGTTGTGGCACTACATTGAACAAATATTTACCCCCAAAAAAATATTCTGGCATTTAGTGGCTCCCGCTTGATTTTAGAGGATTTTCCTCTAAAATACGGTCTCAAGAAGATATTTTAAAATCTAGAGAAATATCCTCTAACCATGAGACACTAGACTTAAGATTGCAGTCCTCTTAATACTAGAGGACACTGATTTCCGATATTTACCCGGCATAAAAAAAATTATTTTTTCGAAATTTTATTACTATTTTATAACTAAATTTGTTTCTTAAGATGCAGTCTATGATTATAAATATTTTCTCGTATTTGAAAAAAAACACTTACCTTGGTGGGATTCGAACTCGGGACCTCGGGACCTCTGGATCGTGAGCCAACTGCCTTACGTGGTAGACTACTTTTTAATTTGATGTAAGTGTTATATATAGTCTACATATGTCACAACCAGCGCAAATATATAATTTTTCAAAAATCATCTTAAGAAACAAATTCAGTTTAAAAAGAGTATATAGCTGTACAAATTTTTAATATTGACATTATATCTATTATATGTACATAGAAGCAGTACGTAAATGCATTCTACTAAATTGGGTACATGTAATATATAATATATAATATACGTACGTATATGTATATATATATGTCTTTTAATATGTTGCAGTGCCACCTTGCAGCAATATTACTACAAGATTGCCACAATATTGTATTTCAATATTGCTGCAATTTTACGCTGCAAGTGCAATGTGGCAATATTGCTGCAATGTTGCTGCAATATATCGTGCTGTTAGGGTTCATGATATGGCTTGGTGACAACTTCACCCCGGACACAAGTTTCAAGTTTGGTCGTTCATAAAATATTAGAAATAAATGAAAATAAAAAAACTTCACTGGATTCGTGTTTAGCATGCATTACTCTTTAGAATCACTTACTTTGAGATTCGGAGACACAATAATATTTAAGATATTACAAATTTTCGACATGCAAAAAAATTTACTTTCGACCTCCGAAAACACGTTTGCCTCGATAAGAATCACAACATGGCACATAACCTCACTAAACTCCGTTGGTCTCGTGGGCACCATAAGTACCGTTTACAGTATTAATGGCGAGTTCACACAACATACAGATTTCGAGATAATTGCAATGACGACTCCGCCCTGGTGACGACTTCGCCCCGGTCTCCCCTACTATAATGTCTGTCCGTCTGATCGCAAGCTACTTATTCATTAATGGACCGATTTTCTTGAAACTAGTGCCAAAATTTTTGTAATTATACGGGGATGGGTTTAATTGTTCATTAATGGACCGATTTTTTTAAACCGATTCAAAAAATTTTCTAATTTTTCTGATTGCGAACTACTCATTCATTAATGGACCGATTTTCTCGAAACCGGTGTCGAAATTTTTCTAATTTTTCGGGGATGGCGATAATGGGTTTAATTTTTCATTAATGTACCAATTTGCCGATTTTTTGAAACCGGTTCAAAAATTTTACTAATTTTTTGAGGATGGCAACAATGGGTTTAATTTTTTATTAATAGACAAATTTTCTGAAAACCGGTGCCATTTTTTCAGTTTTCTATACCAATGTGTTTCAGAATGTTTTAAAACATCGAAAAATTACATTTAAAAAAAATGGGTATATATCTTTCACCCGCTGAGAATGATCTAAAAGAAAGACGGTGATTCGTTCGATTTAATATGATTTAATAAATAAATAATTTTAAAATAAGTTTGTTGCGTCTAAATGTTCATACTTGAAATGCTTGAGTTAATTTGCTATTAATTTTCTATTTGATTGACATATAAGCACCGAACTATATGATGTAATTCCGCGCGTAGCGGACTTAAAAGCTAGTATATGTATATATTGCGTACACAACTATACTCTTATTTAAAAAACTAAAAATTTAATATTTGTAACTTTAATACATAACTGTTTGAATCACTATATAAAATTACTAAACTTTTTTCTAAGAATGCCATTTATTTATATTTTATTTATAACAATAAATACCTGAATGTCTTTATGCTCAGCTAATAGCATCAATAGATAGGTTAAGTTCAACGCCGTAGTATCATGACCCTGTAATCACATATATACCTTAATATACGTTCAAATAATTTATAAAAAACCGAGAAAATTTAGAATACGTACAGCAAACATAAAAACCTCAATTTGCTCCTTGACATCTAAATCAGTTAGACGACCTTCTCGATTGTCTGCTATTAGATGATCCAACAATGAAAGTTGGATCCGTTTTCCATTCGCCTCTGTGTCATTTGTGTCTGTCGATGTGATACTCCTTCTCAATAATCGACCGTTGGTGCGTTCATGGTACAGTTTTCTTTCCGCAATAATCTACGTGTATATAAATTCAACACTTTTTTAATAATGATTTATATGAATATACCGACCACTAACAAAAAATAAGATAACATTTTTACGTACGCGGTTAGTAAATCCATGTAATGTTCTTAAAATCTTTGCCTGTTCTTTGCCTTTTGATGTTAAGGAGAATATCCAGTCGTTGTGCAACCACTGCCTCAGTAACCTAAACCATAATTACTAAATAATAATCTCATTACAATTATTTATTCATTATTATATTCATAAATTACCTATAAATAAAAAGTTCGCAAATCCGATGAACAGCTTTTCGATATCGTTGCTGGAATTCACCGAGGTGACGTAGAGAAGTACCCATGGAAGTTTCTAAAAAGAAATTTGTAAAAGTACAATAATGTTATTGTACATGTTTAGAATAAAAATTTGAATAAAATGTGTTTGTAATACCGCATATTGCATTCAACGTATGTTCACTAACAAACGGTACTAAATCTTTTACAACTGTGCCTCCTGTATTTTTCAAAGACATTGTCATGTTTTCGCCCTCCTTGATCAAAATCTCAGCATGTTGCTGCAAAATATTAAAATGAAATGTGGGAGTTAATGTTTTCCGTATTGGATGCCATTTGACGCCTAAACATAAACAATAGACATTTCATAGACAAGAAAATTTTTTTGTAACTAACAGAATTTTTTTAAATTATTATTATGTACTTTACCTTCACTAATTAAAATACCATTGCCCATCCATGGACGTAGAATATCATAAATGAAGTTCTTTTCAATGTGGTGCGTGCTGCTTAATATTGTCTGAAATCACAGAAGATATTCAATTAATTTAGATGCAATGTGAATAATTAATTAGTTGATTTGGAAATTGTCTTATTTAATTATTATCTCTATAAGATTATGAATAAATATGCTTTCCGCAAAATAAAACTAAGCAAAATCACACCTAAATATCTAAATCGCTGGTGTATGAACTATAAAAACATTAACAGAAAATTGAATTTTTAAAATATTTTATTACCTTTAAATCGTCCGGATGACGGATCAATACAAAGGGGATAGAGAATCCCCAAAGTTTAACAATAGGATAGTACTGGTCAATTAGACTGATCAGTAACTTCCATTGTTTCTCTAAAAATATATAGATATATACATGAATATACAAAATATTATAAACATTGATACAAAAATACGTGGTAATATATCTTAAACTGAAATTTTTGTAAATATTACTTTTGCGTATATGTATACAAATTAAGGAAAACGTTTAATTTATGCAAATTTATGAAAAACTTGAACTTACCTCGTGGGCCTATATATTGCAGTAGATTCCCAAAAATCGGATAACCTGATGGCCCTGGTATAAGATTGATCAGTCGCCCATTTCTTCCATAATGTATATAATAATGATACCCCAATACGATAAGTATGAATAATACAGTAATGATGTAAAGAAGACACATTGTTGCTCTGCAAAAAAGATATGTAGTTGCATATTACAATTTGCATAATTTTGCTTCCTCATAGAGGAAGCTTTGTTTTCGTTAAAAAAAGTTTTTTTTTTAGTTGCCGCTGCCAATGTGTTCGGAATGTTGTAAAACGTCGAAAAATTGCATTTAAAAAAAATGTCCGTGTGTGTGTGTGTGTGTGTGTGTGTGTGTGTGTGTGTGTGTGTGTGTGTGTGTGTGTGTGTGTGTGCGGATTTGATGTCCGTAGTTGCTCTAACTTCCGCAAATTTTGAGATATCAGGATGCATTTTTTTTTAATCGATAGAGTATCATGTAAAGAAGGTTGGGATTGAATTTGGCGATGATGATTGGTAGAGCGGTTCATTTTTAAATAAAATTTAGAATTTTGTATAAATGTTTGTGGTTGCTCTAACTTCCGCAAATTTTGAGATATTTCGGTCCATTTCTAATTTTATTATATTCTTCAGTCTTTTCTACCTATTTATAATTCTTTAAGATTTGGTTGATTGGACTCAGATTTATAAAGCTTTTAAGTATGTACGGATTCTCCGAAATTTTAAACGTTTATTACTTAGAAACTACCCAAATAGCAAAGTGACGTCAGAAGACGACATAATGACGTCTATTTTTAGTCATTTTTTATCTATGACGTCGGCGACTAATAATGGACGTTTACAAGACGTCATTTCTTAGACCATCTAAAGACATCATTTTAAAGACGTTTTAAAGTCGTCCAAATAAGGTCTTTTTGTAATATAACTACTTTTACTTCTTAATGTTGTATAATAAAGTAATAATAAAATAAAAACCACAAAATTATCTACAATATGTTTGTTTCGCAACTTTATGATTGAAGTGGTGAATTTATGGTATAAGTGGATATGTAGTTGCGTGTGATTATAGTTTTATGATAACTATTTCATGCAGTGTTATAACTATCAAGAAGATTATCATTACAAGATTTTAGAACACTTTAAAGATGTACCTGTTATAGACAAGTACAGTTAATAACGAAGTATCAGGGTCAGAAGATCGTCACTGTCCACTGGATCATCGAAGTCAAGCAACACGGGCGCGGTACTGTACTAGGATGGGTAACCGCCTTGAGAGAGCGGCTATATATATATACACACGATATGTAAAGAAACAGTTAAAAAAGCGTTTTTTTCCTAGATAAAGAAAAAAAACGTTTCTTTATAAACGTTTATCAAGTGGACATTTTAACATTTTAATTTCATAAAAAACATTTCTAGAAACCGGTATGCCATCATTTTGCTACTTGGGTCGTAAACGCTTTGTTTAAGAGATATATTGGCATCTAACATTTTTATTACTAGACAGACGCGCGCTATTTATTTTTAATATTTCACTGTTACTATTGCACTATTAACCACACAACTGTCAAAATATGCTATTATGCTATGACAGTCACTCATGAAGTAAGCGCAACAAGAGAACCAAAATCGGCATCGCGGAAAAGCGTTACCAATATTTCGATAGATTCGAGTATCGATGACATGCCCTTTTTAGAAAAGGAGGAATAAAATTTTATGAAATTATTGTCAGGTTACAATAAATATATTAATAGGCCGGTATTCATAGTCAGATCCTATATATATAAGATTGTCTTAAGTTCATCTTTAGATACTTCGTAAAATGAAACAAGTCGTACAGCATCTAAAGATAATATTTTAATATATATAATATAATATAATTATATATAAGATCTGACTATGAATACCAGCCATAGTGTGTTTTAACTACTTTATTAGGGGAACTGTGCCTAATATCACCCTTGTTCCTAATTCCGCACCCTACGATATTGAGACGTACTGTTAGGTACGTGACGGTAATGCATTCTGTCAGTGAGCAGTGGAAGCTATTGAACAACGCTGCTTTGGACGATCTTTTGTTTTATTTCAGTCAGAACTATGATATAAAAAGTAGCATGGCAATTCATAGTTTTAACGAGGTTTCGAAATTTCGCAAGAGATGTCTTACGTTATTAATACACAGCAAAAAAGATATGTAGGGGAGACCGGAGCAAACTCGACACGATTTTTTCAAAGGCAATTTTCAACAATTAATTAAAATTTTCAAGCAAATTCAATTGTACACATTTTAAGAGTGTTCCTTCAGGTACAAAATTGCTTAAGGAAGTTTTGCTGTACGTCGCTTTGCTGTACGTTTTGCCCCCAAAAAAGGAAAAGTGACGCGAAGACAAATTTTCAAATTGAAAAATGCCGAGGCAAACTCGACACTTTGCTTGATTGACACAATTTGATCTAAAACTTATTTTTTGTCTGAAACTAAACATACATTGTTTATCGTGTATTTAGAAAGTATAAAAATTCGGAATTAAGTAAAACAATCATTGGAAATAATGAGAACAAAAATTGTTGAACTTTTCAATTATTTTCATCTAAACTTATGTCTGAAAAACAATTTATGCAAGTAAATTCGCGATCAGACAAAAAATGTGCGTACACATTTGTCATATGGGCCATATGGCTGCATAACAAGCATCGTTTGTTATTGGGAGCCGATGAAACGGCGTGGTGTCGACTTTGCCCTGAATGTCGTTTTTCACTTCAAAAACAAAAATTTTGAAATGTGCAAAAATTATTATCGGATTCGTATAGAGCATCGAATTTTCCATCAAAATCACTTACCAGTAGATTCGCAAGAGTAAAGCTCGATGAAAGAGTAGAAATTTTCGAGAGATTAGAAAAATTACTTTTTACCATCAAAAACGCTTACGTCGCGCTAAAAATTACACCATAACTCAAAATGTCACTAACTTCTGTTAATAATACTGGCACACAAAGACGCATTTACAGTAGGAAAGGCAAGTTTCTACGATATATTTAAATTGGCAAAAAGCCTAGTGTCAAGTTTGCCCCGGTGTCGAGTTTGCCCCGGTCTCCCCTACTAAGAACGAATTTCTGCCATGAAAACATGTGATATATTGTGAATATCTCTAATTTTCCTATGTAATGTGTGTGTCTATGTCTGTGTGTGTTTCACATGCTTGAGTAATTCTTCTTCGTAAAGAATTAATGTCTTTCGTAGACTTTTTGTTTAATAGCATTCCAAAAAATCCAATGGCGTCAAATCTGGAGAGTGTGCAAACCAAGCCACAGTTCCAGCACGACCAATCCACCGATCGTTATAATGATTTAGCCATTATCGCGGACCTCTGCCGTAATGTGCAGGACAACAATCTAATTGAAACCAGGAGTTTCTTCTCATGTCTAACGGAACATCTTCAAAAAGATTATAAAAATTATTATTTAGAAATTGTAGAAATGTGTCCGGTCCGCATTGAGCCTTGATAATTACAGCTATCCAGTGCCGCTCTGCCACTTCTGCCGTGAAAGGAAGATGCCAAGCCTGTCTCAATGTTCAAGGCCGTGACTTTGAACAAAATTTATAATTATATTATTTTCCTACTTTTTAGTAATAAAGTAATTGAAGCACACTATTATATATATATATATATGGGCAGATCCATTACTTTTCGACCAAAAGTTGCGGGGGTGGGTCACCGATTTTGATGCCGATTTTTTCCTCGAAAGTACACTAGAAAAGGAGATGATCCTGAAAATTTGAGCCCGATTCGATCAAATCCGGCCGCTGGAGAATTTTTTGAATTTTGAAAAAAGTCGATTTTTCAGTCATTTTCAAAAATTTATATCTCAGCTTCTATATAACTTAGAGACTCGTTTGAGGCCGCATTCTTTTCTGTAAACCCTCTACTTTTGAGGAAAAAATTGGTCATTGGTTTACACTCAAGTCCGGCTTTACGGCGAGCTGCTAACTAAACCACTGTTTTAGAGAAATTTTGCCTATTTTTGAAATGCTGTCATATCTACAGTTTTCGAAGTAGAGGGTTAATCAGCAACTGATATTTTTTGTTCAGGTATACTCTGAAGAAATCTACCCACTTTTTACTTGATTGCTTCTATTTCGTTAAGTTATGGCCATCTAAAGCCGATCGATTTTCGAAAAATCGCCATTTTCAGATAGCCTGAACTTTTTTCTTTCAACTCGAAATCCTTTGAAATTTTCAGGGAATATACTTCATTATATCCTTAAACAACCCTGAAAATTTCAATTTTGGAATAGAAGTGGTTTCCGAGTTATGAAGTTTTTAAAATGTCAACTTTTCGATTTAATATGACATTTTTTGTGGTTTTATCATCAATTTTGTAAATTTAATGTAAATAATTGATATTTTTCGGAAAATATATTCGAAAATAAGGAGCAAAACGGATTGTTTGAGAAAATTGAGGGAAAAAATTAATATTTTTTATTTTGATTTATTTGTTTAAAATTGTTCAAAGTTTATAGTACTAACGTTAATACTGTTATTTTTAATGTTTATTGTTAAAGATGGTACAGTTTTATATGATAGTTCTCAAATACTTTGGAAATTTGTATTCAACATATTATTAAAAAAAATGAACAAATATTTACTTTTTAAAAATTTTAAACAAATAAATCAAAATAAAAAATATTAATTTTTTCCCTCAATTTTCTCAAACAATCCGTTTTGCTCCTTATTTTCCGAATATATTTTCCGAAAAATATCAATTATTTACATTAAATTTACAAAATTGATGATAAAACCACAAAAAATGTCATATTAAATCGAAAAGTTGACATTTTAAAAACTTTATAACTCGGAAACCACTTCTATTCCAAAATTGAAATTTTCAGGGTTGTTTAAGGATATAATGAAGTATATTCCCTGAAAATTTCAAAGGATTTCGAGTTGAAAGAAAAAAGTTCTGGCTATCTGAAAATGGCGATTTTTCGAAAATCGATCGGCTTTAGATGGCCATAACTTAACGAAATAGAAGCAATCAAGTAAAAAGTGGGTAGATTTCTTCAGAGTATACCTGAACAAAAAATATCAGCTGCTGATCAACCCTCTACTTCGAAAACTGTAGATATGACAGCATTTCAAAAATAGGCAAAATTTCTCTAAAACAGTGGTTTAGTTAGCAGCTCGCCGTGAAGCCGGACTTGAGTGTAAACCAATGACCAATTTTTTCCTTAAAAGTAGAGGGTTTACAGAAAAGAATGCGGCCTCAAACGAGTCTCTAAGTTATATAGAAGCTGAGATATAAATTTTTGAAAATGACTGAAAAATCGACTTTTTTCAAAATTCAAACAATTCTCCAACGGCCGGATTTGATCGAATCGGGCTCAAATTTTCAGGATCATCTCCTTTTCTAGTGTACTTTCGAGGAAAAAATCGGCATCAAAATCGGTGACCCACCCCCGCAACTTTTGGTCGAAAAGTAATGGATCTGCCCATATATATATATATATATATATATATATATATATATATATATATATATATATATATATATATATAATTTACTTATTATAACCTAATAATTTTTTACAAAATGTTCCACTTCTAAAAAAGGTATCTCATCGATACTCGAATCTATCGAAGTATTGTTGTCGCTTTTCCACGATGCCGATTGGTTCCCTCGTTACGCTTAATTACTTTATGAGCGGCTGTCATGGTATATTTTTTGACAGTTGTATAGTGTGATAGTAACAGTAAAATACTAAAGCTAAATAGCGCGTGTCTGTGATGTCTAGTATAAAAATATTCAGTTGTCAATATTTCATAAACAGAGCGTTTACTCTAGAGAAATTTTTTTTTGTTTTAAAGTCCTTTCATATTTTAGATTAGGCTATTTAATCCTGAAAAACCCTGTATATTATAGTATTTAAAAATGTATCTGTGTTTTTTATTTGCACGTATGTGTACGTGTGATGTGTGGAAGAAGGGACTGGAAGGAGAAGTAAATGCTTATATATAATCATTACGAAAAAATTTAAGTAACACATGTTTGTTTATGTACACACATTTATAATCACACTCACACACACACCGCGCGCGCGCGCACACACGTGCGATTGTTACTTCTCCTTCCAGTTCTTCCTTCACATACAGGTATACACACGTGCAAATAAAAAACACAGATACATTCATAACCATCAAATATACATATATGCAAAGTGCTTATAATATTTAGAATCTCTCGGCTTAACTAAAAGAGACCTATTTAGAACATAATGCTCAAATTCAACATTTTGAATGGCTGTAGCAAAAGAAACTAGCCATAATCAAGCTTTGTGCTTAGAGACTTTATTTAATCAGTGAGCCAAAAACTATAACAGGGGAGACCGAAACTAGTTGGTACACTTTTTTAAATAATTTTTTTACATGTAACTAATGAATAGAATACAAGCCACAAAATAATTGTTTAATAGCCGCATGCTTATACAACACAAAAATAATTTTTTTAACTGAATAGTATAATTAATTTTGTTGCATCAATAAAAATTATAAGGCGACTACATTTGTAAACAGTCAACAACTAGTCCCATATGTGGAGTAAGTTGTTACAGTACTGGATTAAGTTATGAAAGATCCAGTTTTCAAAGTATAATATCTATATTTAATAAAGAGAAATAACAACATGTGTTATATTACATTTACATTGTTGGGTACCAAATTGCAATATAGATATAATGTTACTAATGTTCTATATTGACTGGTTCTGATACGTAATAAGGGACGGTTAATAAAGGGTAAAATTTTACTCTCAGATGAAAGATTTCATAGCTCTAACATCAGAATGGTTAAAGACATCTTGACTAACAATTGCTTTCCGAAGTCAATTATCAATAAACATATTGCCAAAAGGTTAAATCATCTTAAAACACGTAATAACACGTCTACGGATGATAATACATTTTTTTATCTAAAGAATTGCATACCGTTACCATACATTAAAGATCTGAGTGATGTCATATGTCGAGATTTGAGAAAGGTCAACATTAACACTCTGTTTCCAGTCCCTAAAAAACTTGATTGCATAATTAGAAGAGGGAATGGGGAACGGAATTTAGTCAATCGTTGAAAGAAACAGAAAGAAATATATCTTTCTTTTTCACAGTGGAAATGTCTACTATAACTGTGCGTACCAGCTCGCTTGTCACGACATCTCCTCAAGAAAGGAGCTTCCTACCTCGAGCTCTGATGTAGGAATAGTATAAATCTTTTCTTAATAAATGCTGAAGATGGCTCGAAAGAAGAGCCGAAACGTTCGTCACATTTAAATACAAGTTTTAGTTTTATTTGCGCCCCACGTTCCGCGCTCGACTCGCATTCGCCGTTAAATCTTTGACACTTTCACGAGTTTAATTATATTATTTATAAATATTTGGTTTATATACTTATTAGATATTAAAATAATAAATTTAATTAGGATTAGTCTAGAATTATTGAAGTAGCAGATGAATTGGTTATAGACTTTCTAGGAATTAGAAGTATTTATATTGACTTCAATGAAAGAATTGTTCGCGGACAATATACTCGTCAGTCAATAAACTTAATTGTCAGTCATAATATTTTTTTTATCACCGGTTCAGTAATCTGCAGATTTACTTTGATCGGACGTACAGTCTCCATCACCATAATCATTTTAAATTTCATTTTTTATGTGTTGTATTTGCTATAAGTGAATCGAAGATAATACAATTTTTTGAGAACAAAAATTCTCCTTGCTTTTCTGCATTTAGCATTTTATATTTGATACACACACACACACACATATACACAGAGTGGACCATTTTAATCAATCCACGCGAATATCTCGAAAAGGAAAAGTTTTTTCAAAAAATGTTTTAGACAAAAGTTGTATGGTTTCAAGGAGTACATAAGATGGTGTCATTGGTTTGACCTTAGACGTTTGAAGATCACATGAAGGTCACCTTTAATTTCTTAAATAGAATCTCCTATATTGTAATATATCGTTTGAAAGGGAATAAAATAAGGAAAATGTTGACACAAATGTTGGCAGGAGGCCGATACGTTGACCCATTTAAAAGTTATTTATATATATATATATATATAAATTATTAAATAAATTTAAGGTAATTATTAGGAGTATAACCGAGTTTCCGCAGTTTTTCACAAAAATTCGTTTATTAATACAAAAGAAACAATACAATCGTTTTAATCAAAATATTTTTTATTTGCATCTATCACTTTTTTCCATCTTTCAGGTAACATACGGATGCCGCGGCGAATGTCTCGTCTTTTGACGCGATAAAGTTATCGATCCATCTTTTAATACACTCTATTATATTTGTTTTCATAAAGAAAATCAGAATGCAAAATAATATTAGTTAGCACACTTATGAATTTGATGAAGTAATTTCCTTGCCTACATCTCGAATCTTTCTTCAATGTCTCTTAATTTGTTAAAAAGTGAAAGTACTTTGTATTTAGTTGCAACCTTACGTGATTTTGTACCAGAGATTGGATGGATGGATCAACTTTGGTTACTGAAATCTCTATTACAATTCTCGATAAAACATGTTAATTAAAAAGAAGTTGTGTTAGGATGAATCAGCCTTCCATTTGATTTAAGTTTAAGGTCGACTAATTTAGAAAGCGAACTGATGTGATTGTGTTGGGATCTTGTATTAACGCTGTACGACAATTTACACATGCACCATAGCACCGCAAAACTTATTTGCATACGTAGCCTAGAAAATGTTAAGATAATGGTTGTAGATATTATGAAGGGGAAAAATGTGCGGAACCATATACAATAGTCAGATAATAGCAATCCAAGATGAAAAAATGAGATTGGTTTCGGTTTCATCCTAGTTATGTGCCCATTTCGCTATATAAATAGTTTTTTGTGTCATTAGCAGACTAACGGAGTCAAAGCAGACAAAATCGGATGAATCCCTTATTGGCCTTATTGCCTTTTGTATCGATCGCGGCGGTCTTTACAAAGTATCAAAGTTCTACGGTGTATTTTATGGTATTTTGCCTATGTATGTAAGTCATTATTATCCTGCGTATAAAATACAAAGGCACATAATATTCAAATTATGACATTACCAAGATGTACCAACTATACAAACCAATCTTATATTTTAGACTCAGGAAGGTTCGAACTTATATTTAGGCAAAAATAGTTAGAAGTGGAAGGTAGTTTGGTATCTGATAAGTATCGACTATCCAAACGATAGTGATATTTTATCAATTGTTACTTGATATAAAGCTTGTAAAATAAAGAAAAATATCCAAAATGTATAGCGTACATGTATAAATCCTAAGATTAATTCAACATAAGAATTATAGAATCGATCAGATACCAAATTTGCATGATAGCAACATACTCAAACGATTGGTTTCATATGAACAAAGAACGTGAAATGTAGAAAATAAAACTTTGCACAACTATGCAAGTAATGCATAACACACGTCTTTCAAGAAAACCCCATGCATACAGCAACCGCATACAAATAAGACCGAAACAGCTTAAAAAAAGTGCAATTAATTGTGAAAAGAAGTTTTAAGGTGTTATCAAAAACATATGTTTTTATGTAACCGGATATTAAGTCCTGGGTATAGTAAATGTCTAATATTATCGTTAACCCTTAGTTGGCACACTTCACCAGAATCACATAACTGGCACACTGGAGCCGTTTCAGACTCCACCACTAAAATGCTTGCTGCGAGGAAGCTATATTGATTTTTTTTACTTAAAATAATTCCAAGATAGTTTTCGAATGTTGTTTTAACAGATGTCATAAGTTATTTTGGTAATTATGTAGAATAAGGCCCTTCCTCAATTTTGTGTGTGGAAAGGGCCCTATTCTGCATAATTTGATTCTGCATAATTCTGCATCTCCGTTATTTTGCTAAAATGTAATATTAAGTATGAAAAAAATTGGAGAACGTAAATAAAAACAAAAAAATGACTGTTTTCACTCAAAAATTCATAACTCTTTCATTTTAACTCTCCCATTTTTTAGTACCATTTTCATACTATAGGGGGGCTTAAATTAGAGCTGAACTAGGGTGGGGCGTTTATTTAGTACCTCACAGCTAAGGGTTAATCTTCGTGAAATCATACAGCGTCCCCTATTGTGTTTTATTCTCGGCGCGCTCACATACATGGTTTGGAATACTGTAATTAAATACTGTAATGAAATATATTAGTTTTCACCGACTTGGTCCTAAGATTCCAGTAGTACCTGCTCAATGTCAATTATTAGTAGACAGGTAAAACAACACGTGTGCAATTTTCATAATGCTAATCTAGAATGTTTATACTTTAAATTTCTATTTATAAATCGCATATACATAATTTCACTCGACGACGATCAGAGCAAATGACTCAAAAAGCAGATTATCATAGTGTGAAAGTTGTTTCTGAAGAATGCATTTCGTGTTGTTTTTTCTTTTAAGGACAAATTTAGGGGCAGAAAGAATCGGGAGATGTTATTTGTTAGTTTAGGATACCTGTTGCGTAATAAATAATGCAATCGACAACACTAGGAAGGGTGTAGTCATAGTCGTCTGCGAAAATATCTTGATCTTCGATGTCTTCGCTGTTTAAAATCTCGTCCAACCTATTTTTTATTTTTTCACGGCTTTGTGTCATTTTTGAATCCGGTTTTCCGCTGATCTCTTTGAAGTCATTTACTGTAATCAATATCTTTTGCGCAGGTTCAGATACAGTACAATTTCTGTACTTCGGCGGTTTCAAAATACTATAATATATCGAAAGTAATTTATATAGGTGCAGAAAGGTCAGGCAAGTTGAATGGTCATTACAACCCGCCGCTTGACGGATGGTGCCGAAAAATTTCTGAAAGAAAAATGGCCATCAGGGGTTAAACAAGGTATTAAAGTATTATTGAGCAACTTTACCTCCAAGTTGTCCTAGTTCACTTTCCCAGTTAATAGGTATTTGAAACCGTAGCGCACTTCCAAATACTGACATAAGTCGATCGTAGATTGCAGCGACAAACGAAGACCTCTTGCGGTCTCCGCAGTCAAAAACTCATGCTCGTTAATTTCCCCCTTAATTTTTGCGGTCTCCCAGTCGTTGTAACATTGAACTTCGCAGAACCTAATCACGAGAACGTTTTAAATTGTACGAAGATAATAAAAACTGAAAATAGTGGCAAAGACCTTAAACAGAAAGTCTATGAATTCAAGTAAGTTTATGAATTCAAACTGTGGACGCTATTTATCAGTTAAATGACACAATTGACGTTTTCACGGTCAATATTTACTTAATCAAAACTAAATTCTCGTTCATGAGAACGTTTATGAGAAAATTTTACATCGAACAAAAACAATTATATAATTCTAGTTGCCCATCGAGTGCGCAAAAGTCATGACGAAACCGAGAACTACATTAGATGGTGTGATAGAACGTTTACCTGGAAATCGTGAGAATTCGAAGTAACCCCTTGGTTCGGAACTTTCCGATTTAGAGCGTCGAACATGTCGTTCACTCGCTTACAAAACTCAATAGTCGCTTCACAACCTTCTAATCCTTGACACTTTTGAGATACGTAAAACTGAAGCCCATTCCCCACTGAATTGCTGAATATCTGATAGAAAATAATTTAAAAAATTTATACCAATAAATTATTCGAATCATATTATTTGCACCTGTGTTGCGAGCTTAACACGCATTTTTAGCAGTGTTATCCAATTCTACGTGTCTCAAAGTTAGCCGAGGACATGCTTTCCTAATTGGTTACTGTCCAATTTGTGTAGAGTTTTAAAATATTCCCACTTGATCGGATCACCCTTGCGTTTATCTACAATAAAAGATACATGTAAAACGAGATGTATAGTAGTAAGAATTCTATCAATGTATTAATATAAATTCATATACATACTCTTAGTATTTTTTTGTTGTATAAACGATTTTTCACATTCTTCACAAGAATATAAACACGCAGCGATCATTATCCGACGGATGAGTAAACCATGTCTGAGTCTCATTGATAGAGCTTTTTATGCCGATCAGAATTTTTCCCATCTTCGTATTTGTCGCAGCTCCATCGGAAACAATTCCATGCACTATGGCCCCACATTCCTCCAACAAAATGATTGCTTTGATGGCTAGTTTTGCTAGTTCGTCGCCTTTCACGGGATTTTTTGATGCAAAGACTGCCACTGGCTGTGTGTAGGTGTCTGCGAGTGGTTGAGACATTAACACAAGTCCGTGAGTCGTTTGATCTTCTATACTCGTCGCTTGGGGTCCATTGTCACCAAAATCAACTAATCCTGTATAGGTAAGGTTTTTTGAGCATACGGAAATCGATTTTCGGAGATTGATCTCATCGAGCAATAATACTCCGCGGCGTGGCGTTGCATCGGTTTTTTGGAAGCAAAATTCTTTTTGAGCAGTTTGAAAAAACTGCTATCGAAGCCACATTTTGTGTTAATCATTGTAAAATAATTTCGAATAGTTCGGGTACACGGTAATGAGATAACGTTGCTTTTTCGTAAAAATTCGTAATATCTATGTGAACGTACGTTCATTAACATACAGAGCATTATCCATTCTTCTGAATATCGGTGACCTCTCTTTTGTGTTTTCGCTGAAGTTATTATTTCCTTCAACGTATTTCGCAGTGTTGTTGGTATATTCAAAGAAAGATTTTTTTTCTCCAACATTCGTCCTGAATATTTGCTAGCTCGTTTTGCTTCGAGTTTAACTCATCTTGCAACACAGTGATTCGATATTTTGATCAATTTTTTAATCGACACGTTTGGCTCAATTTTTTTCTCAAGGCATTTATTTTCTTCTGATCAATTGGATTTGCGAGACGCACGACTCTCTTCACTTAGGCACGCTTTTTAAGACGTGCCTTTTTTTGCAACAACGTGCTTTTCAATCTTTTGCAATGTTTGCACCTTTTTCTCTTGGTGGTCAATTCACAATCGATATGATGCCAATCATTGCTAGAAGTTCGATACGCGATGTCTCATTGAATAAAACATTCTTCAACATGGCCCAACTCCTTGACAAACTCGCATGCGCTCGAATTTCGATAAAATGACAGGTAGCGACGTTACATCGTTCATATTTTGCAAGATCTTAATTTCTTGAATGCCCTGGTAAAAATTACCGTTAGAAACAGTTAGAAACAGATAGAATTTCTGACGGTATGTAACGGAATCCTATCCGCTGTAACTGCAAGCTTGAAAAGAAAATTCTAGCCCTATCCGTTTCTGTAAGCAGCACTATTGTATCTGCAAATACAGACAGAAAATGTAACGGCGTGTTACTGTATCTAATGGAAATCTATCGGCATACAGCATCTATAAGCTTTTGCAATAGAAAAACTTGTCTGTTTCTGTCCGCATTCTGTACGCATCAGATGCTGACGGTATCTATCCGTAATTGCGGATACCGCATCCATCTGCATCTGTACGCAATGTCGACCTATAGGAATTTGTCTGCAACTACGGATACGAATCCTGTATGTTTCTGTCCGCATTCTGTACGCATCAGATGCTGACGGTACCCAGGTAGCAAACACAAGTCATTTTGACGTCAAATTTTGGTCAGTTACTGACCATTCCTGACGTCACTAACTGACGGCATAATGACGTTAAAATGACGGTCTAATGTCACAGACAATTGACGTCATTTTCTGACGTCTTATTGACGGCAAAAATAGGTCCATTGTACGACATACCGGTTACTAGAAATGTTTTTTTATGAAATTATAATGTTAAAATGTCTACTTAATAAACGTTTATTTAAAAATGTTCTTTTTCTTTATCTAA
Organism: Temnothorax rugatulus; assembly: GCA_035220575.1. Taxonomy (NCBI): domain Eukaryota; kingdom Metazoa; phylum Arthropoda; class Insecta; order Hymenoptera; family Formicidae; genus Temnothorax; species Temnothorax rugatulus. Next base: position 71,240 of record JASTWL010000689.1, on the reverse strand, counting down.
AAAAAAAAAAAAAAAAAAAAAAAGCTTCTTTAACTCTGTTTCGTTACATGCTCTCAAGGCGGTCACCCATCCTAGTACAGTACCGTGCCCGTGTTGCTTGACTTCGATGATCCAGTGGACAGTGACGATCTTCTCACCCTGATGCTTCCTTATTAACTGTACTTGTTTATAACAAGTACATCTTTAACGTGTTCAAAAATCTTGTAATGATAATCTTTTTGATAGTTATAACACTGCATGAAATAGTTATTATAGAACTATAATCACACGCAACTACATCCACTTATACCATAAATTCGCCACTTCAATCATAAAGTTGCGAAACAAATATATTGTAGTTAATTTTGTGGTTTTTATTTTATTATTACTTTATTATACAATATTAAGAAGTAAAAATAGTTATATTACAAAAAGACCTTATTTGGACGACTTTAAGACGTCTTTAAAATGACGTCTTTAGATGGTCTAAGAAATGACGTCTTATAAACGTCCATTATTAGTCGCCGATATCATAGACCAAAAATGACTAAAAATAGACGTCATAATGACGTTATGGAATAACGTCAGTATAATGTCATTTTTAAAGACATAGTCGCTTTTTGGTCATTTGACGTCATTTGTACAAACATGACTAGTATTTGACGTCAAAATGACATGTGCTTGCTACCTGGGTATCTATCCGTAATTGCGGATACCGCATCCATCTGCATCTGTACGCAATGTCGACCTATAGGAATTTGTCTGCAACTACGGATACGAATCCTGTATGTTTCTGTCCGCATTCTGTACGCATCAGATGCTGACGGTATCTATCCGTAATTGCGGATATCGCATCCATCTGCATCTGTACGCAATATTTTATATCAACATTTAGATTATTACCATCGATATCCACCTCTGCTTTTGTTGGCTTTCGTATTTCATTAAAACAGAAAATAAAATGCTTAATTGCATTATATACTAATATGTCCTCCTAAAAAAAGTAATAATATGTGTGTGCATGTATTTTTGCAGTAACAATCGGATAAGATGCGCATACGCATTTGCACTTAGAAACGGATAGAACGAGCAAGCCACAATTACATGCAAATGCAGATAAATATTCTATCTGTTTTTCTGTAAAAAAACGGATAGAATATGTATACGTATTTGCAGTAAGAAACGGATAGAAAGCGTATACGCATTTTCAGTAAGAAACAGATAGAGCGGACAAGTAAACGTTACGTCGATAAATGCAGATAGATATTCTGTCAGGTTCCGCAATCAGATACGGATAGACATTCAAAACTGGTTGCGTATAGAAACGGATAGGATTCGTAACGGATAAGTTCCGTTCCGTATAAATGCAGATAGATATTCTGTCAGGTTCCGCAATCAGATGCGGATAGACATTCAAAACTGGTTGCGTATAGAAACGGATAGGATTCGTAATTACGTTTGCGCATAGATCCGGATAAGTTCCGTTCCGTTAGGAATCAGTTAGATGCAGTTAGCCTTCCCCTCCGTCTTTGCGTACACAGTCTTATAGAATCTGCAACACTTTTCATCTGTTTCTATCCGTAATTGCAGGGAAAGAAACGCATAGTAAAACAGTCAGAAACGGATAGAATGCACGTTCTATCCGTTTCTAACGGTAATTTTTACCAGGGTGTCGACCAATTTTCCATAAATTTTGTAATCAATTATGCCATCTACGTCGATTATGACACTTTTGTCTATAATAGGACCATCTGTGTCATTATATCCCAGGTAGCAAGCACATGTCATTTTGACGTCAAATACTAGTCATGTTTGTACAAATGACGTCAAATGACCAAAAAGCGACTATGTCTTTAAAAATGACATTATACTGACGTCATTCCATAACGTCATTATGACGTCTATTTTTAGTCATTTTTGGTCTATGACATCGGCGACTAATAATGGACGTTTATAAGACGTCATTTTAAAGACGTCTTAAAGTCGCCCAAATAAGGTCTTTTTGTAACATAACTATTTTTACTTCTTAATATTGTATAATAAAGTAATAATATAAAAACCACTAAATTAACTACAATATGTTTGTTTCGCAACTTTATGATTGAAGTGGCGAATTTATGGTATAAGTGGATGTAGTTGCGTGTGATTATAGTTTTATAATAACTATTTCATGCAGTGTTATAACTATCAAGAAGATTATCATTACAAGATTTTTGAACACGTTAAAGATGTACCTGTTATAGACAAGTACAGTTAATAAGGAAGCATCAGGGTGAGAAGATCGTCACTGTCCACTGGATCATCGAAGTCAAGCGACACGGGCACGGTACGGTACTAGGATGGGTGACCGCCTTGAGAGCATGTAACGAAACAGTTAAAGAAGCTTTTTTTTTTTTTTTTTTTTTTTTTTTAGATAAAGAAAAAGAACATTTTTAAATAAACGTTTATTAAGTAGACATTTTAACATTATAATTACATAAAAAAACATTTCTAGAAACCGGTATGTCGTACAATGGACCTATTTTTGCCGTCAATAAGACGTCAGAAAATGACGTCAATTGTCTGTGACATTAGACCGTCATTTTAACGTCATTATGCCGTCAGTTAGTGACGTCAGGAATGGTCAGTAACTGACCAAAATTTGACGTCAAAATGACTTATGTTTGCTACCTGGGATTGGTCACCAACCGTACGTGTGAAAGTACCCCAAACACCGTGTTTTGTTCCTCTTATATATAATTCGGTGAAACGTACCCCACGAGTTTGGTATTATATGATTGACAAATCTTTGTACGCTACAATATATATAATACAATATATGTAACGATATATTGATTGGCTACAAAATAGAAAATTTCTAGAGACTCAAGAACTTTTCTGTCTTATGTAAATTAATTAACATGCTTGAAAAATTTGTCGCACGACAAATATGAATATATAGTACCCTAATATCGTAAAATTGCGTTACCTTACTCAACCCAAGTAATATATAAAAATTAATACAAAATTAAACATTTATTTAAAAAAATAAGAATTAAAAATTAATACAAAATTAAACAAATGAAAAAAAATTTAGTTAAAAATACGGTGCTGCTAAACAAAATAAATAGTAAAAGTACTTTAAATTAATGTGTAAAAGTATTTTTACATTTACAATGTAACTATTAATTTAATATTTTTAATCAATTGGTTATTTATTGTTTTCAGATATTTAAAAATTAACCAGCGCCAAAAATATTTGGGAATGAATATCGAGTAGAGGGAGTACGGACGTTTCAGTATTGAAGCGAGTAGCGAATTTAAAGAGCCGCGGTATATACTCGCGTAGCGCTACATGCTACATCGTGAGTGTCAGTGAGGTATGATCCTGATAAGAGATGTTTGTTATGAGAGATCCTGATTTACTGACAGATATTCCAAAGCTGTCGAATGACTCGCCCGAAATGGATCTCAGCGTTCATCCGGAGAGACAAAGATTTCCTTTCTGCATCGTTTGGACCCCGTTGCCTATCCTAACGTAAGTCGTTCTCGATTAAATGCATTCTGACCATAACCTCGTCTCTGATTCTTTGTATCATCCGATATTCGTTAAACTGATAGTACTTATTGTTTATTGTACGTTGACAGCTATCGTAAAATGTGAAAATAATTCGTGAAATGTACGAACTTCTCTCTCAAGTCAAGATTAATCACGCTGAATAAAGTTATCCAGTTAATATAATTAATATGGAAATTCAATTTTTAAGATACATTCTGCCTTTTATTGGACACATGGGCATCGCGACGTCAGCCGGAGTAATAAGGGACTTTGCTGGCCATTACCATGTATCTGAAGACAACATGGCATTTGGTAAACCTACCAAATATTGGCAACTGAATTATACCAAAGCCAAGGGAGGCATACAAGGATGGGATGCTGGCGTAGCAGAAGCTAGCGAAATTTACAAAGCTAGAATGGTAACAGAAGCATAAATTTAGAAAATAGGAAAGTTTTTATTTGACAACTGCGGTTCAAAACTGATGTTTTACAGCACAATTTATGCTGCGACAATTGTCACTCGCATGTGGCAACAGCTTTGAACTTGATGTCGTATGGCGACTCGAGCAGTTGGAACATGGTAAAACTTGCGTTGCTCATGTTACTTCACGGAAAGTATGTCAGGTAAAAACAAAATATATGTAGAAAAAGAAATTATATATGCAATTTTTTCCAATTGTCAATAATACTTATCACGTTCGTTTCAGTATTTTGGGCTTTCTCAAGACCTGGTTACCCTTCTGCATACTTGTCACAATTATACTAGTGTTAACTTTATGTTTACATTAATTACATATATATTTATACTAGGCTGTCTCTTCTTGCCGAACCACGTGGACGCACACTGTGCGAATCTTTATTAATTAATTCTTCATTAATTATTCAGAAATTTGTATAACAGTAAAGGACTTTTTTAATCAGTTCAATTCGCTCTACCTACATATGAGAGATGGCACGGTAATTATTCAGATAGCCTGTATATACATATATAAATTAAAAAAAAAAAAATATATATATATATATATATATATATACACTTATACAGGGTGTCCCATGACTTGAAGTCCGTATATTAAAGGCGTTGTTGAAGTCATTTAGAGTTGAAATTGTTTAATAAACATATGTCTGTAAATGCTTCCTAACAGAACTACAACCATTGAAAGTTGACGTGAATATTTGAAACATTTGGCAAGATTTTGCACTGAATCTGCAGGAGATAATTTTGAACAGAATTTGTAATACATTTGTAAGTAAACAAGTTAAATTAAATGTCTTTTCTTTGCTTTTTCAAGTATTTACATCAACTTTCAACGTTCTGTTAGGAAGCATTTACGGACATATGTTTATTAAACAATTTCAACTCTAAATGACTTCAATAATACTTCCTTAATGTATGGACCTCAAGCTCGAGTCATGGGACACTCTGTATATGTACGTACATACATATATATATAATTATATATAAAATGTCAATTTACAATTAAATTTAATGTCAGTTTATAATTATATTTATAATTATATATAATCGTGATATATCTTGAGATACTCGATGAGAATTTGACAAGTAAGAACATTCTTATATGTTAATATAGCTTTCTTGAAGTGGTTTTTGACATTGCACTCTCAAGTACGTCATCAGTCATAAACCAGAATTTCGTATATACAAAAGTTTTGAGGGATGCCATGCCAAATTCTATCAGAAAATGCAACATCTATATCCACATTTGTCAGATATAAATATAATTTATTTTGTTTAATTTTTACAATTTAAAATACACATATATATTGACTATATAAGCGTTATGTAACAATAAAATTAAGTCTAAGATATATGGCTTCTCCATAACATTATATTGTGTATGCATATATATGTGTACGCCTAAAGAAAGTAATTATTTTTATCTATTATTTTACATTTTATTTATATACAGCTGTATAATCAATACAACTGTTTTCTTCTTAACATGAGACATAAAACGTAGTCCGAGCATGTGCTTTAATTACATGTGTAGCATTATGGCAATAGTGGCAATAAATCTATCTCCTTAAGCAACTTAAATATATAAAAAATATATCGTAAATATTTCTTTCATAGCGATTGATGCCTACAAATTTATTTTTCTTCTCAAAAGCTTAGTGTTCATATATTAATACACCCATTTTTGGAACTACTTAAAATGTCACGTTTTTATTTGTTCTTATATAAAAGATAGGAACGTTTTAAAAAAGTGTGATCTGTGTAGAATATCAAGAATCAAACTTAACGCTTATTACAGCGTTATATCACGCAATGTTCGCCTGTTAAAAAAGTGACTTTATTATATGTTCGTATAATTAGAAAATACATACATATGTACCTAAGTTTGATTCTTTAATTCGTAAAATTTACATTCTCATTACACGTAACAACAACAATCTTAGGGTTTTCAAGTTAATCGTTAGTTCTGCTATCCAGTTCTGTAATAACTCCCGTTTCAAGAGAGAAGTCGTAATCGTAATTTTGATTCTCTAATCTTTCAACGAAAGACATTATTTCGCTAATCCGTAGACCGTCTATCTCCAAGTCGTTGTTCATGTTACTTTGCAACTGTTTGCATAACTTAAATGGTACGCCGCTTAGATAATGCGGAGCGTTATCCATTTGCTGAGCTAGTTTGGGTAAATTACCAGCCGACATTGTGGGATTCATTGGTGTTCCACCGATGAACGGGTATAATCCACTAGGGTAAGGAGTACCGTGTTCACCAGTACTGTGTTCAACATTAGGTGGCAGGGAGGTTCGTCTTCTTTCAATTACTATGAAATCGTCCCCTGGATCTGTGGGAGGTCGTTCCTCTTGTTCATCCCTGGATTCGGGAGGTGAATCCTTGTGCTTCTTTTTGCCAAAGAGCCAAGACATCTTCTGCAAAATATTGTTACCTTAAAAATTTGTCCGGATTCTTTGTCGTAAATATAGATAAATCACAGTAAATCTTAAACACGCTTAAAATCAGGCATATCTATCCGTAAATAACATATCTAGTGCAAAAGTCAGACTAAAAAAAAGAAAAACGAATAACACAAGCTTTGAAATGTCAAAGCTATTTTAACTATAACAATAGATGAAAATTAAAAATCATCCTTGTAACAACTGAAGCAAGTGCAATATAGGTTAACCTACTAGGAAGAAAAAACAGAAACGTCAACACAGAAAACATTTTGTTTACAAAAGTAACAATGTCTGTAAAAGTCTTTTAACTTTTGCAGACGAAATGTCTTTTCTCAACTCTAACCTCTGGCCCAAGAGCGAGAAAGTAATAAGATACTTTTATTACTTTATATACAAAAATTGTTCAGTCGTCGAGAGATTAAACAAGCTCGAGCTGTCGGCACAGAAATAAAAAAAATTACGGGTCATGATAAGATCGTGCGCAGGGAAAATCACAGGATTTACTCACGTGCAGGCAGGTTAAAAACTAAAGAAAAGAGGATCTATGGCACACTCAACGAACAGCCTGTGCTACAAACTGACCATCCTGCTATCGCTTTTGTCAGTCTCTTCTTTGAGATTGATAAGTCGACGCTCAAAAGGAGTGGACACAAAAGCTACTTTCGTTCGTACTCCGGACTCCGGCGTCAGAACCGCGATGTGCGGAATGATGGCGCGGAGTAACACAAAGTCACTTATCGAAATAACAAGCTTGCCTGTCACCTCGCCAGATGTCAATAAGTCAGTTCGTGTTTTAGCAGCACCATCCGCACTCCGCACTCAAATAAAATAAGTATATACATATTCATATTAGACGCATGCATTGTTTCCTTGAGAGAAAGAGACAAGTGTAGAAAGTGTAAGTGACTATACAGAATAATAGATCCAACGACAGACGAGAATGACGTGGTGACGTCATCGCGAATTTCAAACACGCGATCGAATCGAACAATCGCAGCTGCGGCGACGCCAATTACGCGACGCCAATTATCTTTCCTCTTTATCTCAGATATAGTTATATCATCGCGTTTGGACATTATTGATCGTATCTATATATAAACACTTAGGTAACGCAGTGTATTCTATAAATATACTTTTGAGAGACTCATTTTTATAAAGCCATATCTCTCCCTCTTTATCAATCTTTGCAACAAAAGCCGCGGAATTATCGCAGCTGCGTTTCATGTACAGTATTGTACAGCATTACAGTTTACCTGCATAATTGCAAATATGTAAAGTGTTTCTTTCTTTAAATTTATTCATAGAACTGCATATCATATATCTTAATAAATGCCCGAGGAAATATTTTTTATATATAAGATTTATATGTATATATGATGTTTTCTCTCTCTCGTATATGTATAATCTCTATTATATATAGAATAATTGAAGAATAATTGAAAAATAATTCGAAAAATAACTTTTGCATTTTTTTTTTTTTTTTACAAAATTGTGATTAGATTATACAATATTCTGTATATAATTATATATATAATCATATTTTATATATGATTATTATATGTATTTATATATGATTATATATAGGCCATTTTTTCTCATTTCCACAAACTTTACTTTTTTGCTCGCTTTTTTGTTAAAAAAATGCGAAAATTATCCTTTTAATTATTTTTAAAATTTTTCTTACTATTATTTTTCATATATACGAGCAAAGATTATATATAAGAGAAGGAAATATATAGATACATTTTTAGACATAATTATGTGAAAATAATTATGTGAAAAATACTTTCTCAAATGTCAATGAAAAAATTTATATGTTTAGAAGCATCGCAGTTTTTTGTCGATTAAAACAATTTTAATATATTTGATATATTTTTACAGTTTTGCAATATATTAGATAAAATCGGTTTTCTTTACAAGAATTTTATATAAAGAACTTTGCTAATTCATTTTAATATTTGTAATATACGAAGCTTTTACAGAATCATATCAATTCTACTGATTGTATTTGTGCAGTGCAACACTATTTAGGAGGCATCATTTTTCAATTATCACGAATTTGAAAATTGTTTTCATGTTTCATATTCAGAGTACCTACTTTAAATTTACTATTTGTCTTTTGACTATTTAGCTTTTTAAAGGTAATAATTGATTTCGTGTTTTTTATATTTACTACTTAAAATTGTGATTAAACCATTACAATTAGAACATCTAATTTAGTATATGAAAAAAATAATTATTACGTAATGTGTATTGAATATAAGCGAAATATATAATGATTCTAGGAGGTGACGAGTTAAGTTCGAATTTTAGTTAATGAATATAATAATTATCAATGCGCTATTTAAATAATTACGAAACAAAATAGTAGAGTTACTCAATTGCTGTCATCGATCTGCTGTCAAATTGTATTCGACAAATCTATTCAATCTTTGCTACTAGTTATATTTTTAAATTACACCAATATATCAATATTTATCAAAATTCATGCCAAAATGAAAAATGCCGTTGTATCACATCACTAACATATATTTTATGTGCCGATTCCCGACGAAATTTATTATTAAGCAGGGAGCACACACTTCTGCACAACGCATAATGCGTAAGCATAAGAAAACTGATTGGTCTATTTCCTTATGCACATGTGTATGGACCAATCAACTTTCTTATGCTTACGTATTATGCGCTGTGCAGAAGTGTGTGCTCCCCGCTTTAGACTACATATAACGCTCGCAGAATTCGCTGCTTGTACAAACTACCGCTAGATGCTAGCACTGCCTCGAATTGCTCGCGTGTCGACGCGGAAAGCAGCGAAAACTTTGAAGACGCGATATCATCGAAGATTCATCGCAGATTTCAAACCTCGCGATTATCGAGTAAACTGACGAGTTAAAAGAGAATTAAGAAACGACGACGTTCCATTTTTGATCATCCGACACGAAACATGAATATTCAACTGACGGTATACTACTATATTTTCACGTACATTTACTCCGGCGTCTCGCGAGTGCGCGTAATGTTATACGCTTCCCTGAAAATCGCGTTAACTGCGTTCAACTACGTCGGCCTGCGGGGCGTTTATTATTCATACACATTTGCATTAATTTTTTTCATTCCGGCCGCGATATCTCCCGAGGAGGGCGCGACAAGGTCTCTTTCGCGAGGCGAGCGACGCGGCTTCTATGCGTTCCATATGCGCCGAGCGATCTCAATGGTATCCCGTGCGACGGGCGCCGAAGGCTCGCGAGCGCTCACGAGCGGCGGCGAGCGTGGCCGAGCGCCGGCGAAACGTGCCGACCGGCCACGCGCCGCGCGCGTAGGTCGCGGCTGATCGGGACACACTCGGCACGGGACGGGATTCGTGCGCGATATCTTGTTTTGCGGGAGACGCGGAGATCCGACGGCGCGTCCGCTTCCCTCCTGCGCACCTCTTCGTCCACTCGGCGACTAGCGGGTTAGAGGGGCGATCGCCGTCGCTGCTAGCACTTGCCGCCGTTCGGCACGTTTTCGGCGGCGCGCATGCGTGCCTTTACCAACGTATATATGTCTACTGTGCGCGCGTATGTGTGCGCGCTCGCTTTCGTGTCGCGCGCGGCCGGTCGCGTAGTTCGGCAAGGCGCGTCGAGGTAGCGGCGCGATCGCATTGTTTTTGTGTTCTCTCCTCGCGGTGTCCGTCCATCGCGCACGCACGTACGCACGCACGCACGCACGCACGCAGGCAGGCATCGCACGCATCGCGATCCGAAACCCACCGCGCGAGTGAACCCCCGCGTATCCGGTGGCGTCGCCGAGTCCCTTTCGCGGCCCTCGTTCTCGCGCCCCTCGGCCGCCGCGGCCGGTGGCCCACCGGCCCTTCGGGACCGAGCACCATCCCCGCGAAGGACGACGGCACCGCGCGACATAGGTGTGGCGGGTAAGTACGATCCGTCTCTCGTTATTTACGTATGTATGTGCGCGTCACACGCATCTGTCTGCATACCATGTGTACGGTATCAATGAGTGCTCGACACTCGAGAGCTTTTGCAAGCTGGCGAATCTTCCGAGTTTGCGGCTCGCTCGAATTCGCGAGCGTCGAACGCGCGTCTCAGCGTCGCGTCGCGTCGCGGAGTAAAATTGTCGGTGCGTCGCGACGTTTAAAATCTCGACGGCGTAATTTTACACGCGCGGCGTTCCGCGAAAGACGGGAATGTGGTTGGATGATATCCGTGGAACATTTTTTAAACATTTATTTTCGAACGCGGCACTACGTACGTCAAGTCGGCATACGAGATTTAAATTCCTCGGTTGTAAGGAGCTCCGTTCCCCGAATTGCGCGTGGTCGTGTGTTGAAATAATATTCGTCCGGAGGGACGATTGTGCAGGGGTCGGTCGGGCACGGTCGCGCGTGAAATTGCGTTGTTATGAGAGAGTCTCGTTCTATCGATATTTACCGTGACGTGTTATTCTTCCGCTCGCTCCTCGAGATTATCTCTCGCAAGTCGTCTGTGAAGCACCTGACCTGACCTTTCGCGGACGATGTTGTAAGTGGTAAACAAAAGCGTTGAGCTATGGGGTTCATGGGGTCAGTGATTATGATTTTGAAATGTCCAGGTTTCGGGGATTAAAATAGCATTTACGAAAATAAGGTGATCTTCCTATTAACTAACAATTTTAACTGATGTTATCATCTATTGGAGCAAGATTAAATATATATTGCGCGGTAAATAAATTTTTGTATTATATATCTATTGTTGGGATGAAAAGTGTAGTATATCTGTCATAAAAAGTGTAACTTATTTATGAAATTAAAAATTTTAATTTTTACTTATTATTATTGTTTAAATTTTAATGTAATAGAGCAAAATCGATTTAAACATATGAAATGCGAGATATTTTCCGTTTTACAAAATTGGAATCAACATAAATTCTATGTATATTTACAAGAATAGAAAGAATGAATTAACCTAGTGTTGCTAGTAGAAATTTTATTCGACATTAGTCTCTGATGAGATCTGAAAGAAACTTGGCAGTTTTACAAAAAAAAAATAATAATACAAATATTGAACTTGTACCGCTACTCTTTTACCTTTATCTTTTATTCATTAAAAAAATTTATCATCTTTAATATACTATCTTATTAATCTATTGCCTTTAAAAATTTTGTTTATAATGTCGTGTAAATCTGGCGAGATCTATGATATTCAGTAGACAAAACAAATTCGAAATTTGAGACGAACAATCGTAAGGAATAAAAAAAAAAAATAAATTTAAAAAGAAGAGAAGAAAGGCGAAAAAATATAGACGGATTTATATCTTGTTTTGCAAAGTCAATTTGAATAATATTATTACTTTAGCGGGGTCTATGGCACCCAAAGGAGAAACATCGAGTTTTATTCGAAAGCGGTTACTGAACTGCTCTACACAGTTGTGGTCTTTGGTAAACGAAGGGAAGACGCACGAGAAGATTGCTTGCTGTCTTACCGTCAGAAAAAAAAAGAAATGTATACATAATTTAAAGTAAAGGAAGTGATAGTCGGTCTTAAATCTTACTAGACACTAGACCGATAAATTTAATATAGCTTACAATCTGGGAGAACGTTTAGCTTAATAAATTACTGGTGTTTGTGATATGCAACACTTACTAAATGTATATTTATGTAGAATATACATATTCATGTAACTTTGTGCGTTTTACATATACCTATTATACATTCTCGTTTCTACGTGTTCACGTTGTATGTACCTTACGAGGCAACACGATACAGGTAGTTCGCAAATTCACGTTGCGTGTTAGAGTCCGACCGAAACGGTCTTTTTTAATTTCAGCCGAAACTGAAAACAAATATTTGGTTGTGCGTCAATTTCGGCCGAAACCGAAACTGAAAATCGAAACATTCATGGGAATCCTAGAAAGGTTATATGTAACGGTGCACGTGGTACACCGTTTATACCGCGCGCGCACATAGGTATATACTAATACACTTTTTCTTTATAAATACAATTTAATTATTAAAATAAAAAATAACATATCACAATACTACTACAATCTGTAGTACGCTATATACTATCTGCACCCACAGAAAAGACTTCTAGATACAATGCTATTACTCTTCAATCTATCATAAAATAGGATCGAAATAGGGCCAATCATATTTAGTATTGAAAGAAGAATATTTTAATCTTAAATAGAGGAATTCTTAAATCTAGAGTAAAATAATCTTGATGCTATCCCTCTAATTTTCTCAGAAAGATTTAGATAGCAATTTGTAACAATCTCATAATATTCTTGATTCAACTATAGATGGGTCTGAAGGAAATCTTATTCTATACTCTTGCGGAAAAAAATTTGTACACTGAGAAAAAAATGTTCTGGATTTTAGTAAATATTAGTTTGTAATTAACGATTTTTTGGTTATTTCCTGTTCCTATTGCTTGTTGCCTGGCATTGTGCAAGGGGCTTAAAACGTGTCTAACCAAATGTAAGTAATACGAATATATTTATCACGTGTTTCCAATATAACTACGAAATAATATTTAAAGTAAAGTACGGAAATCTTTTTACGTCTAGACTTTGTGTGTAAAACTTTCAACCAACCTTTTAATGTTTTTTTTTAAATATTTTTATCAAGATTTAGCTGCATTTGGCTTGAGAGTTATCGCTTCACATAGATGGGAAGCCGCATGAGATCCGAGAAAGTTAGAAGCAAGATTCGACATCCGCGTTTGGAATCGCGTGCTGAATCGTCGTTCGTTATCTGCGCAGCGAGATAATCCTCTATTCAATCCTCTTTTTAATCCGCGTCGCGACTCCGCCGCGCGTTCTGCGTTTCGTCGTGGCTTTAGATTGCGCGCGCGCACGCTGCGTAAAGGCTTTAGAAGCGTTTAAACAATAAAAAGCGAGCTGCACAGTTTTTGCACGTTATCACAATCACGTAGAATCCGCAACCGAGCATTAATGCCGGCGGCTATCACGAGCGCGCCGCCCGCGCCGGCGGCGGCAGTCCGGCAATAAACGTTGCGCCATGAACGGAACGACGAGCGGCGCGTGGACTTAACCTTTATATCTTTTTTTATTCGCGTGTCGTGGCCGTTATATTTTTAATATCCTTATAGGTCAGAATTTATAGGGAAGCTCGAGATATAAATATATCCCGCTTTTATTAAGTAATGAGTTGCGTCGAATTAACTGCGTGTAGAGGATCGATAAAGGCGCTTTGCCGTTTATTCTCCCCTTTCCGATCTTCCCTTCTTTCCAAGACGTCCCAGTGTTACCACGTGTCAATGATGTATCGTTACATTACGCTGAATAAAAACCACGCGCGAGAGGAAGCGTTATATAAGTAATCTCTGCGAATAAATGAATATACTTAGTTGCGCGATTGAATTAATTAACAGAAATCGAATTAATGTTATTCTATAATGGGAAAAAAACTGAACTGATCCGCTTCGAGTATTGGCTCTCCGTCTTTTACATCCGTTTACATTTTGTAAGAGCGCGATTATCGCATGTGATCGATGATAAAACTGACAATGAGATCGAGATGTTTTATCAGCTGTTATCACGCAAACGATGCCGATACACGGTACATATAAAATCATGTAAATATTCATTGAAGCCAATGTAATTCTTGATACGTTCGAGAAAATTATCTTCGTGTTTACTCGCGATACGCAATAATTGGCTCGGGATACGTTTCACTGCATTCACAACATGGAAAATTTTACGCGGGTCAAAATTAGGTTTTCTAAATATTTAACGTACTCGCAACGCGCGCACAATAAATTTTTATGCCGAATGTGTGACACGTGGCCTGCCCCCTTTTTTTCGCCTCGTCCTCACTGTATATTGTGTAATCTATTTTCATCAGCAGCCGATATATCAGCTGACGCGAAATATATTGGCCGGTAATTATTTCAAATCAGAATTGTGCCATCGCGCGCCACGAGAGAGGCGCATCTGCGGGTATGTGTCCCATCAGCTGTCGCCAGCGCGAACGGACGCAAAACGAAATCAATAAGCCCGAATAGTTGTAATAATTAAATCTAGGCATCGATAAACCAGGTGGACACATCGCGAGCTTTTAATTGGACACCGTGGATAATTATGTAACCAGCCATATGTGATTATGCAGAACCACATGTGTAGTTAACTAGCTGTATCTATTCTCTTTGTCCTCTCCTCGTCTGCCTCGTTTTTTTTTCCTCGTTTATTTCTATCGTGTTTATATTTATCGCGGTAAAGACGATAACCTGCATAACTGCACGACAGCAAAACGTGTATCAGAGATAAAATATTTATTTTGCAACTATTATTAGTTTCGAACACACCGAGCACAGTTCGGTATATTGAAAAAAAAAAAAAAAAAATGGATTGCGCGTTGATGAAACGTTATTTCGCTTTTCGTCCATAAAATTCAATCAGATTGGTCCTTCTGTTTCGCAAACAGCGGTCCATTCCGATCGGCGGGCAGTGGGGATATGAATTTTTATGACTTTAACGGTTGCACGAAATGTATATTATGTCCCGTTTATAAATTGTTATTGTTGGATGACGAATGTGGCGTATACTGAATTACTCTTTTTTCAATATCAGAGAGACACGTGCGAAATATTGCGATGAGTGACGCGGGAGAATTTTCGTCTACTTAATTGAGATTTTAATAGAAACTGACAGGGGCTGCTTTATTTCATCAGAATTAATGTACTGATTACCTTATTATTAATGTACTAATTATCATAACATGCTAATCCATTATCTAATAATTTAACTGCAAATTTATATAGAATATTACAAAAACTAAACTTAAAATTACCAAGTATATAGTTATTTAGAAATTCATGTAATACGTAATGTATATTTGCATTCTAAATAATTGGTAATGATTTTATAAATAAAAATTACTGCATTTATAGAATCCATATAACAATTTTTGCTACAAGATTTATTTGTGACAGCTTATTATTTTCCTTAAATTGCAAAGCGAGATTTATTAAAAATTTTAAAATTCCACGCAACCGATGTGTGAAATCGCTACATCTCAATTTTTGGTGTAAGCTGTGTACAGGGGAAACCATTCCCCTCGTTTATACGCTCACGTATTGCGATCGATCGAGTAGTTTATTTTTATACCTCGGAAGTGGAAAAACTACAGTTTGTCGTGAAACGGTGATCAATAACGCGGGATATGCAAGATCCCTTTTTTATCGAATCACAGCGATGGTATTATCGACAGGCGCCGCACAATCTGACCAACGAGCAATTCCCGCGATGAAGGAAAACCACCAAATTATTACGGACAGACAGTTATTAGCTGCGTGACCGCTGATTATTAGTTCGCCTCGCGAATTCGAACCCTAATTAAATTGGTTTATCACGACCGCGAGATATTTACGTGCGGCTGTGTCGAGCGTACTCCTGTACACACAAAGAGATCGTTTCGCTCGTACAAATTATTCGTAGGAGACTATCTAATCTTTCTGATGCAATTTATGATAGTAAAACTTGCCGACATCTTGACAGAAACAAATATGAAACCGAGGTGTGGATTTATTTAAGCAGGCACACGTATTAGATTGACTACCATGATTCGCCCTTGGATGAAACAATCTAATCGCTGATTACGTCGTTATTCGTACTTATTATTATTATTATTATTATTATTATTATCATCGTCATCGTCATCGTCATCGTCATCGTCATCGTCATCGTCATCGTCATCGTCATCGTCATCGTCATCGTCATCGTCATCGTCATCGTCATCGTCATCGTCATCGTCATCGTCATCGTCATCGTCATCGTCATCGTCATCGTCATCGTCATCGTCATCGTCATCGTCATCGTCATATTATTATTATTATTATTATTATTATTATTATTATTATTATTATTATTATTATTATTATTATTATAGTAGTGCTGGTTTCAATTGACTTTTATTTTCACGCGCAGGTTGCTCCAACTTCGACTTCTACATAAAATAGAAAGATATATATTGCGGACGAATCATTGATTCACAATATCCATCGAACTGAAATTGAATGGAGATTAGCAGTGAAGTTAACTCTCTCAGACAAACAGCTAATTTCTAAAATTGTCAAGCGGCTTACCCCTCGTATTTGACTGTATCGTTTTCGGTCGCGCCCGATTTGTCGCGTCGCGGCGTAAATAAGTTAGGAAAGTCCCGACGATCATCGGGAGATCCAGCGACAGATTCCTCGTCGCCCTGTCGCGCTATCCCGATTTGTTCCGCTTCGTTCTATTTTAGGACATCATACGTGGCGGCAACTAGGTCAGCATTGAAGTGGTTGGTGTCCGTATGATATCGTAGCTGCGACGGAAAGGAAGGTTAGAATAAAATATTTTCCGCCGCTTTTTGTTAACGCGCGTTTCCGACTCTAGTACACATGGCGCTAAAAGTAACGCGTTTACTTTAAATACGTAAAAAAAGAACTGACGGTGTAAAGATAGTACCTTTGACGTGCTTTTTGCGCAAAAACCGCAACGACATTGCAGGAAGTTGTTAATTATTAGCACTTAAAAATATCTTTTCAATAAGAAAGTTCTTCGAATATTATTTATAGCCTTTATAGGAGAGTAGAAATATGTCCGAAATTAATATTTTAGATATGTTAGAAATTATCTTTCGCGTGTCTTTTCGAATATAGAT
This sequence comes from Temnothorax rugatulus, assembly GCA_035220575.1. NCBI lineage: Eukaryota > Metazoa > Arthropoda > Insecta > Hymenoptera > Formicidae > Temnothorax > Temnothorax rugatulus. Next base: position 54,148 of record JASTWL010000689.1, on the reverse strand, counting down.
ACAAGATACAATATCAACATTGACATGACAAATAATACAAAAATGAAAGTGGCTTATTCAAAACTAATTACGTAAATAAACAATATCGAAATTGTGAATATTTAAATGCTTTCAAGTCGCATCGTATAGAGGCTTTTCGAAATATATTAAGTGTACTCCAGTTTCCTCAGGCTCACTTAATTCCGAATTTGTAAACGAATCGCGATTCTCGTTTTTGCAACACGCTTTGGTGCCCTATAAATATACCTAGATGACAACCACGGACTTCCTCTTCGTAGCTTGTGCCAAGCAGAAATTCCGGTGTGTCACAGGAAAGGTCTAATACGCGTCTCACGGTTCTCTAATTGAATCGGTGTTAAAACGTGACATCAAGACCACCGCTTAGATAAATCAATCATCTTTTATGCATCACGCATAATCATCGGGATTATCGTAATAAATTTTGTTTTATATATACCTTGCCGCGTTGGACTAACATTGACTACAGCAACTTCTGTTTTATCATAATGTAATATCATAATCATGTTTTTATTTTTTTATTGGATATATGACATGCGCTGTCTATAATGATTGAACTTTCGCATAATGTATCGCCATATCTTTTAATCTCGCATTTTCATATCTTTCAGAAAATCGATACGATGCAGAAGTAAATAGTGATTGAACGTCCCGAGAGGGTAAATGTGTGGTACGGGGGATATTCAAACACCAGGATGACCAGCGAGCATCCGTCGACGAGCGCAGTTGCAGCAAAAGGTATGTGTATGTGTGAGCATATTTATAAATACGGATATATACATTTGCATACGAGAGTTTACGCGCGGAAAGTATTCATTACTTGCAATAACATTTAGTTAATCAGCCAAATTACAATTAATGCACATTAAGAACGATAAACCAGCTTTCTTCCTCTCTCTTTGCCTCTGTGCATTATTTTTTGGATAATTAATGTGGTTTGATCGAGAAGACGATTAAACAATGTTAAACTCGAAGATTTGATGATGTCCAACGCATTTAAATTCATACCAGTTAATCATCGCCAATCGTATCGATCATCGCGAAAGTATAATCTCTACTATTTATCTCTATATTGTACCACGTAGAATTTCGAATATCGCGATTCCTCAAATTGTATCTTTAAAGTCTTGTGCCCACGATGTTAGAAATCGCCTCGACATTTCGGACGGAGAAAAAGAATTAACCAATGGCATTGGTCAATTGATTTAAATTGTTTAAAATTGTTTAAATGTGATTCGTCAATTCTTTCGCCACCCGAGATTTCGGAGCGATTTCTATAGCATCATGGACACAAGGCTTAACAACATTGCTTGACGACATTGAGCTATCGAACTGGATACTTACCTATACTTCCAGTGAATTCAAATTTTAGTACTGTAAATATGCAAAAATTGCTACATTTATCAATAGGATAATTAGCATAACGTGCATCCGAGCACAATCACATCGATTTTGATTTTTACAAATCGTGAATAATTTTAATGATTTTTACATGTACGCCAAATAAAATATGCTCAGGTAAATTGAATGCAAAATGTAATAAATTTACATAGAAAATGTATTGCTGTTGCGGAACACGCTCGAAGTCCGCGTCATCGATCATAATTTTCGCGTTTATTCCGTCAATATACGTTGAATAATCAATTTTCGCTGCGCGCTCGTTTGATTTTATTGACAAAAAAAGTGTAACGCGTGTGGGAACATTTTGGAAATATAACCGACAGGATTGTCAGAAAACTGCCTCGTAGCGGATTTACGTGTGCACGATATTTTCTATTTTCGCGAATATTTTTCAAAGTCTGGCTTCGTTGCTGTTCATGAAACTTTTGTGTGACACACAAAGAGATTATCAATTTAATAAAAATATAACTGATGCCTATAGTCTAAAAGGACACGTGTTATAAAAGTGTGAAATTGCTTTTTTGATAACTTCACCTACCTAATGTAATACCATAAGCGTCTCAACCAAAACTGTCTCAAACGCGAATAAATGAATAACGAAAGCTAAATAAAAGTTAAACTCAAGTGTTTAATTTTAATTAAATCAAATATTAGATAAATAAAACGTTTAAATTATAATATTGGTATAAAAGGATGTTACAGATATCTCTCTGATACATAGATTGTTTAATAAATTTGCTTTTGTCTTGTTATATCTTTATTTATATCCTAATGATCTTGTGTAACTAGATTTTTACGTTACATTTTTTTATATTTTTATTATTTTATATTGCTTATTGTTTATTAGTAATTTTACAAGTTTGCGTGGTTATAGAAAATTTTCGAAATATGAAATAAATAATCCTTTTCACAAATGACATCACTTTCAGTATAAGTAATGACATTTTGTCTTGTTTTATTAAATTTGGTGCGAACAACTAGCTTGAACCATCGAATTAGATTCGTTAACAGATCGACGTTTCTTTAGCAAAAATATTAAACAAAGTTATAATTGTCTGGAACTAGAGTACAAAATTTGATATATATACGTATTCAAAGTTTTTAAGTTCACACATATTTTGATACTTTAATTCAGAAAAGATTCTTTCTCTTTCATCGTCTTTTCATATCTTCTGGTACGTAAAATATCATAATCCGTAAGCAAAGAAATTATAATCGATAGAATATCGCGCGAACCGCGGAGACACGCGTCTTCGTCGTGATGCCAAGAATTCCGGAATGCCGCTTACATAGCACGAATTCCCGACGGTCGGTTCGAAACGCGCGATTCAACCACCGAGTCGACGACGAGAGGATACCGTGAAACATAACGCAATATGCATTTGTATTCGTGACATCCGGATAACACGCCTGTAGTGTCAGATTACTGTAGAGAGACCCTTACCCGGGGTCTCTTCAAAAGCAGAAAAATTTCGATATTTTATTTGTATTAATATTACCACGTAAAACAATTACCTAATTATTTACACGATAATCGTCTTTTTATTTTAAATAATATATGTATATATATATATATATATATATATATATATATATATGTATATTTATTATAATATCTCTAAATATATTTTGTAACATATTTATTACTTTATTTATATACATATTATGTTATCTTAGCTATAATTATCATTTAAATGATAATTTAAGTGATATTTACAGCGACCTTCGAGTCTTCCTTGATACAAATTTTCTCGTGACGTCTTAAGCAGGAAGCCCACAAAATTAATTTGCGCCAAGGGTTCTAAAATAACATAGTCCGCCTCTGCACGCCCGCACGCTCCGAAATATAATTGTCCGGTATACGGCCCCCGAAATAGCGCGTTTGTTGCGCGCTGAATTTTGCACGCACGCGGCCGCGCCGTGCCGCGCGTATGTATGTACGTACACGCTCGGCATTTATATTAATAGAGCGTGCACTTTTGCCGCGCCGCGATGACCCGTGCAATACGATGGGACCGCAGCGATGTATCCGACGTTACCGCGGCCCGTAGATGCACGCGCTGAACAAGACGAGGCAACCCTAGCTACTGAAATATATTCGTCTTTACGCGTCTCTCGCACTTATAAATCGCATCTCACCGTGACGATTTTCCATTGTGGCGTTTACGCCGGCGCGAGTCGTTTCAATTTGTCGTTCGAAACTGTGTCGTCTGTCGAGTCACGCACGTTTATTTTGATAAAAAGATGGTGAAAGTCATATCCAGCCCAAGAATTACCCAAAATTATCCGACGATATTTTATGGACAGGACTTTTCGCGCACTTTTTTCGAATTTGTTTTGACAAAATTTACCAAGCCACCAAACAATTTTTTGAATTACTTACAAGTGAAAATAAATTCCGTGATCTATGTGGTAATCTTGTAAAATAATGTAAAAGATGCAGTCTTAATCTTGCCCAAATTAAAGTATCGAAATATAAATATAAAATACGAAATTTCAAATCTTTGGAAATGCGCACGTAAAGCCTCGTCATTGTAGTTCCAAAAAATTAGAACCATCTTTAATACTTTTGCAACAGAATGTCTGCTAAGAATTCTCATTCGGTGGTTTTCGCGTGAAATTTCACAAAAGTAACGCAAAATGTCGCTGTCCGCGCGGATATACGAACGACGCGATGTCATTCGCGTTCATCAGCAACGTCGCTCGTCTATATAATGTACACGGATGCATTAAATAACGCAGCCGGTCAGGCTAATGAAGCCCAGCGGAGACGAGGTGAGTTTGCACATATCGAGTGCGCTTCTATTTTTAGCCAACGCCATATTGCGTTACGCGTTTCGTAACTACTACCGATACTGGATGCTCGATCGCATCAACTAGATACTAGATTGTTAATGATTCTATTTACTTCGCACATTTTATAGAAGAATTGCATTCAGTTTGCAGCATTGTACACTGCGGGCAAAAATAGAAAGTAGAACTGCGACGCAACGCACAGAAATATTCTATTAAATTGCCGATAATATTTATTGAAATTTATTTAAATTGTTCATAAATTTTTATTGTAAACAGTACTTATGATATATATTCAGAGATCGTTTCGTGCAATTTTTCTTTTAAACAGAGGAAACTTGGCTTCGCATCATTATTCTAAAAAAATTAGTATTATTCAAATATCGAGTTACTAATTAAATAATGCGCACCAATATTTATTAATACTTTGCTCATGCACTTAAAAATTTTCCAATCTATCTTCCGATTTTATTGACAAAGGATGCAATAACGCGTGCGGGAACATTTTGGAGATATAGTCGATAAAACTGTCAGAAAAATACCACCTCATGACGGATTTACACGTGTGGAATATTTTCGCGAATATTTTTCAGAGTCTGGCTTCGCTGCTGTCCATGAAAACTTTCGCGTGACGCACAAAGAGACTATTTCAATTTAACAAAAATGTAACTGATGTCTAGCTTGAGAGAGAACACGTGTCATGAAAGTGTGGAATCGCTTTTTAGTAACTGGATGGTATATAGGTGAGACAGGACTCGATTTATATTCATTTAATTAACTTTCGAAGCGACGTAGAATATCGCCTGACACAATTACTCTCACGAATGCGCTTTTATATGTAAATCGTATTATCTCTTCTGGTTAATTTATTCAACACGTTCAAGCGTAAAGCAAAGAGTCTCAAAAAGGAAAGAATCGGGAAGAGAGGATCGTTCAACTATAGTTGCATATTCGCCTCTCAGTGTGATACGACGATCTTGATGCGCGCTTTCAATTAATCGCCGGCGTCAATGAGCTCTGAATCGCGTCTCCTCTCCGCGACCTTCGACTTTCGTTCGCAGCCGCGTAGGACGGTCGAACTTGACTTTGGTGGAGCCCCGTTGATTTTGGCAGGCATGCATATGTGCGGCTGCACGGTTTATACTCTCTTTTCGCGCCTCATGGTCAATTCCATGACGATTTCCTCAATATCAAGCGCCTAATCCGCCTCATCAAATCGTCAAGAAAAATCATGTTTCGAACTCCCGTAATCTTAACTACGACCAAACGAGATTCGACGAAATGCCTTGCACTCGACAGATTTCTGTGCAACGCATAATTTTGATAGATACGTTAATTAATGTTCTGGAGAAATCAGGAGAAATTTTATTTCTCTCAGTATTTTCGTTGTTACTATCTTGATAATCTGATTTAAAAGAATTTCAGAATGATTACAGTACATTTTTTTCTTACATTATTTCTTTGGAGATATTTTAATTGACATAACTGGGGCAAAGCCTACGGAATTGATTCTGTACATTTTGACGAATCGATCGTCCGCCGATGATGGTTCGCGCTCGTCGACGAGATATTGTACACGTTTTTTAAGCGTCCGACGCAACGAATAAACCAAAATAACTCGAAGCAGGTCCCACCAGGCCAGGATAATAATATGAATGAAATACTGGCAAGCCGGTTGGTTGGGTAAGAAGCTGGTGTTCCTCGAAGCCAGCTCACCGCCCTACCCCGTCCCTCCATTCCTCTTGGTGTTTGTACATCTCTTTTCTCGAAATTAGAGGACACCTGCCTGAGCTCTTCTGGCTTATCTCCACATGAATGAAGAGAAAACGTCCTGGCACCTGAATCCGTGGACCGGTTAAGGTAGCGCGGACATTTAATCCGTGAATGATCGCGGTGAGAGAAAGACTTGGTTTTAAATTAAAATACCTGCGGTATGTCTCCAAGCAAGATATTGAGATTATAGAGTGACGTCTGTGTTCACGCTTTTCCATAAATTTATCGATATCGATGTCGACACGATTGTGCACGTATCCTAATTTCATTTTACCCTTTGGCGGGAGATGGGAGCGGGGTACGTCTGGCGTAAAAGGTCTGCCTTGTGACGACAACGATTATTACGACACACCGGCAAGACCTCCCACGGATCGAGCTGTCGCCGACAGAAATATATTGTTTGTCCGGTCGCGAGATATGTGCGGGAGACGTTTACGACTATTATTAATCGGAAGTGTTGTGCCAAGTCGTCGAAATAAACCCCGCTCGATTATCTTTCCTGTCGTGCTTTTATATATCCTTCTCGCGCGGCGTGTACACGGCTTTAAGCACGGTGATAACGATTTTATTGGACGCGGAATCGTCTCTCGCCGCGCGTGTCCGATGGCAGACCTTCGTTCTGGAAACGAACGATATGTCGATGGCATCTGGTATTTGAAAATAGTTTAGCCAATATACCAATCTCGGCGATGATGTAAGTTCGATTTCGAAAATTTTGCTGTACACTGCGAATACAAGCGTGTTATTTAGCTGAAGCTCAATTTTTATACATTTTTTGCCATTTTAAATCACGTCATTTAACACGATTGTCGTATTAACTTTTAATTTAATATGATTAAACATGTTAAATGACATAATTTAACACAGGAAGAAACATGTAAAAAGAGCTTCAGTCAAATATATTATTTTTATACGTTTATGCGTGTAAAAATAACACACTTGGATTTGCAGTGTAATCGAATTAGGCTACCGCGATAGTTTATTTTCGCATTTCATTGGAACGTAACGTTTTTAAACCAAAGTTGTATCTTTTTTTCAATACAAATATATCATCTATAAGGTAAACAGGATCGTAAAGTATCAGGGGTTATTTGTGGATTATGATTTCAGCAGAAACTCAACAGAGCTAATTAATCAATATATATAAAAAATATTAAATATTTTGCAGATTATGAAATACTGAGGTATTTCATCGAACGCGAGGCATTTCTGCGGAAAGAAATACAAAGTAAAAATTTAATTCCTGTGAAAATCTAATTTGTAAGTTTCTGAGTTGTAAGTTGAAAGGTTTTATTCTTTATAAACTATTTGATGCCATAAATCATCCAGGGTTATCGATCAGGGAAAACCGGAAAAACCGGAATGTCAGGGAATCACAGAATTTATTAACCCAAGATAAGATTAAATTATACTGTAATATCGATTCTAAATTTTTAAATTATTTCTTTGAAAACTATTAAATAGAATTTTTTAATTATTTAAGGAAGCATTATAAATATTTTTAATAATTTTTTTTTTAAATTTTGCAGTAAGCGATTTGCAGAAATTAACTAGATAATTAAAAGGGAAAATTATAATATCTTAATTTTTGCAAATTCGTGATATGTGTTAATGATTTTTTGTAAGTCATTCACAGCAAAATAAAAAATTGTATAAAATATTTACTATTCAGCATTTGAACAGATTTACCGCGAAAGGAATATTTTGTCTTTGTTTTGCAGATATTACTGAATGTTTCGAAATTATGTAGTGTCAAAATAAAATCTAAAATAATGTGCAAAAGACAAAATACTTATTTTTAATTAATATCTAAAAAATTTCAATTTTTTTGTTTTTAAAAATAAAACAAAAAATTAAGCGACCCGACTGATGTGGCCAATACTCATTTATTATAACTCACAACGTTTCAACCATAATCTGGTCCTTCTCAAGTGAGATATTATAATAATACGCAACATTAAACATCATGCGTCGCCAGACGTTGTATCCATGTTAATTTTTTATTTTATTTTTAATTATTTACTGGCGAAGAAAAGGTTATTATCATTGGTTTTTTTGTTTTTATTTAGTACTCCTTTCAGGAGAATTTTTCTAAAAGATGACTGAGAAAACCGAGAAAAGTCAGAGAATATTTATTTTTCTGTTTCGCTAACAATCTTGATCATGCAACAGATTCTAATTTTAGAAAAAAACAGTTTCTCACGCTTTTTTTCGTTATGCACGCGCAAGAAAATGGTTATTCTTTCGCATCGTTCAAAGTACACATTTGAGATGGAAGGCTGCGATTCGAATAAACGGTTGGAAACAAGATTTAATGGTTTCTACTCTACCTTGACCAACTCACTTTTTTAGCTTATTAAACTAACTATATAGGCTAACTCGCATCGTGATCGTAAAATACTGGCTCGTCAATACGAAAACGTCGGGATAGGAAAAGAAAAATAAATAAATAACAGGGAAAGAGGAAGGAGGGGCAGAGTGGGAGAGGATAGCGTGATCTTCTATTTTAATGAGCGGCTGCGTTGGCGCGCGGAAATGAGAGACAGCCGGATAATCAGTGTGGTTTCTCAAAATTGCAGCGCTCATATAAGCTCGCTAAGTGTCGACGAAGATACGATTGAAAGTGCCAAGATTTTCTTCGATCGTAATGACGACGCCCCGGAAGACTCACTTAAGACTCGTTAAGTATACGCTCAAGCCAAATTTAACTGACGAGTAAATTTCCAAGAGCAAGACAAATTAGAGATGATAGAAACTCTCTGTTAGTCAAGTGTTTTGTCTTATCCAAGAGAGAATGTGAAAATACAATAACTCGATTCCCGATTGCATTTATTCTAAATTTATGCATCGCCCCATTTCTACTTGCATATAAATCTGCTGTGGAGAATGAATTATTATTATATATATCTTATATCTTATATGTTTTAGAAATCGACCGTTTTCGTCAGATGTGTTACTTATTTCATTAATACAACGTTAATATTAAGTTGCTTTTAAGTATTGAATATCAAGATTTTGACAATTTTACGAAGTTAGAAAATAAGCATTAATTATCTCAGAATTATTTTTGATGTGACACATTGGAAATTATATATTTTAAAATATAACTGAAATACGTTATAGCTCAATAACTCTGGGATAATCTACATAAAACAATTCTGCTGTTTTACGACAAAATATTTATTAGAATTTACGTTATTTTACTTTCAAATGACATAACATCAATTTATCTATAAATATGGATAGACAAGCTATGAAAAATTATGATAAAGACATTAAATAACGATAAACAATAATCGCTTGTTTTTTCATTAAATAAATTGAAATATGCTACGTGATTGTAATTTAAAGTCCAGTCTTAGCAATTCGAGGGCGATTTCAGTTTCAATAATCTTACGGAAGGAATGGAATTTCTCAAACTCTCCAATATTTAACATTTGATCAAGTGCGATAATAATCCATATGAGTACCTGAGAGCCAAGGCAAACATGACTTTGATCCCCGCATAGTTTACGAGAATTCTATTTTGACGGATGACTATTTTAATTGGAGACTTAGCAGGATCGGGGGCGGCCGTTCTTAACGCTGAATGCGCGGGCGGCGAAGATACGGGGCGGGGGGGGGGGGGGGGCATCGCACATTTCATGAGCGTATTTTCATCGTGGCCGCAACCATATGGCCATATTACCGAAAGTGCGAAGTTATTTCCGGCTGGGATACACTATTCTGAGAGCTCGTCGTAAGTTCTCTTCGGGTACAGGGTTTGTTGCGGGTATCTGGCAGCGCGCGCGAAATACCGCGCGATTCTGCAAAACACAATCGTCGTCTTCTTATTGTTAGATAACGACAGGCGACGTTCAGTAAACGTGTCCGTGTCCATGATGTCCGTCTGACGTCAATCCGGAGGTTTCATTCAAAAACAGGTCTACGTCCGTCTACATTTCGCGTGCATTTTTGATGTAGGTATATTTACACGTGAGATGGATGCTGCGGAAAAAAATACCTCATATCCGCAGATTTACAAGTAATCTACGTATGTGGATTTTCAAGCGATAGTCCTACGGAAAAAAAAACGAATATATGAGTATTGAAACGTATTGAAACAAATTGTTCATTCGCGTTTGTCCGCTCTCTCTTGCTTAGTCTGGATCCGGTTTAACGGACACTTTATTTCCGAACGTTCTCGCAGTCTTCGCTATTACGTCTTTCGAGTGGCGGTATTTTGACATCTCTCTAGCTCGTACATCGCTGTCTGCGTATTTTATCATCTTAAAAAAAGATCTCTCACCTCTCGAAATAAACACGGCGCGTAGTAAGTTACACATGTTGGACTCGCGCGCACAAATGCCAAATTGTTTCCCGTAGGAATAACCATCGTAAATGTTTCTCGATCGATCTATTTCGAAAACACAATTTGTATTAATGCGACAATCGATATCAAGGACAATCGGTTTCTTCGTGAGGATTCTTTTTTCCAAAGTGATATATTTAGCCGTGATTAATATGCATGGCACCTGATGTGCGCCGAAGTAGTAAAGGATAATAAATTATTCACATCGACGACTTCCTTATTCGCTTTTAAATGTCAGAATCCGGTGAATGACATGTTTCCTCTTATCCGAACGTGTGACATGTTTCTTTCCTGTAATTAGTTTCATACAGTCGGTTTAAATTCGATATACGTATGACGTATCGTTTCTTTGGCTTTTCGCTGTATGAAAGACAAGTTTTATATTAGTTTTACTCGCATGAACGCGCGACGCGACGCGGATTCGCTGCAAATAACGAATTGGCCGGACACTTACTCCCGCGTGTCCATAATATCGAGCTTTCATCTCAACATATCGGCGTATCTACGTCGTGCGAGAAGTTATTCTTGTCGAAGTTACGCCAATTTCCTCTTGCGTCTCGCTTGCTTCTCGCGCGGCACGTTGCGTCGACGTCGGTATCGCACGTCGGTGTCCCACCACCGCGACCGGTATAGTAAATTCCCGGAGCGATTGATGATATTTTCAGATATCTGCCGCGTATATTTTCTTCGTCGCGCTTGACGTGTAACCCGCCTCCGCCGCGCCGCCTCCGGAGAGATGCATTCAAAAACAGTCCCGGCACGAGTTGGATAATCTCGACATCGCCTGGCACGTCTTGGCGACGTCAATGCGGAGGTTTCATTCATCGTTCCGTATATTTTCGATTTCACCCTGCGCCCCGTTCCCCAATCCCCCCCCCCCCCCCTCTTTCGTCGCCCTCGGTTCCCTCTTACGTCCGCGGGCTTCACTTGTTGCTGCACTGACGCATCGTCTATATATAGCCGCCGCGCCGCCGAAACGCCCGATATTATTTTCGACATTCTATTCCGCTGTCGTTTGATCATCGGATCGAGAGGTGTATGAAGAGAGAGGAAAAGAAAGAGAGAGGAGTGGCAAGACGTCGTTATGTACGCGGCGATCTAAAAATAGGCGGTGAGGTGTCGCGGGAAGACGCGGGGATATTATTACAGGCGAGATAGATGGATTCGCAAGCGACCACCGGTCATTCCGGAGTTAACGACTCCGTGTGAGAGACGACGTTAATGTTTGTTGCCCGTGAGCGCGCGCGCGCACAAGCTCCTCCTATTTTTAGACGGCCCGATCGGCAGCTATACGGGCATCGTCAAGGCCGCGCATTGCGAAACGATTATCGATGTTGGCGCATGTTACTGCAGTCGGTCCCTGGATCCATCTGTGTTCTTTGTGTACGATTTTGCGCGCGTGCAATTCCGCGATCGGCCCGCATTGACGTTAGACGAGGACACAGGATTCGTCGTTCGTTGAAAGTTGCCTGTATATTTATAGATTGCGTTTTCGTACGTGAATGCACATTCTGATTGCAACGTATGGAACCACGTGGACGTCTGCTCGGTTCTAAGTAAGGATTACAGGTCGTCCTACTGTCGCATCCAATTAATATTACTCTCAAGTTTGTCTCGGTACATGATTAAATAAAATGTTGAGACAGTAAAAATAAACTAGATGCTTGTAGAAAAGAGCCGAATTAAAACCTATCTCAAGAATTATTTATCGAAAAGTTAATTTATAACGGTTCTATCTTTATGTTAAACTAAATTTTATAATAAAAGGTATATTTTTTTTATAAATCGGTAATTTATTATTCTTGATTGATGATGAATTCTCATCGATATTCTGTCTTAAGATAACTTAAGATAAATTCTATTTAGCATTTTTGTATGACTTTTAGAGAACTTGTTTTATATGTACAATTAATTGCTATTTCTTATTTATTGATTGTACGTCCTGTACGTGTCAATTAGTAGTCGATTAGTTTTATGAAGAATCGATTTTGAACCTGCTTCTGTAGCGTGCTCTTTAATATTACGTCTATATGGTGATCTTTGACATTTGTTTCGGCCAGGCAGTCAATCAATTCGGATCTAAAAAATAATTGATGTTAATCGCAATTTCAAGCGATTTACAAATTCAATGAGTCATCTGAATTGACGTGACTCACTTATTTAACATATTTTCTTTTCAAGAAATAACTTCCCTCATTTGGACTCCATATTGGAAACCTTTTGCGAGAATATTTTTTAATATTTTCCCTTGGGCACATATGCGATCTGCCTGCTCCTCATGTGCGACCAAACGTATCTCATATTGTGAGCAACCGTAGCTAGTAATATGATACAGATTCCCATCGCCTTAATAAACATCCGCTTTCGTTGGTCTAAGTTTTGCGAGGATGTCCAGCTTAAAAACTCGACCATGTCCTTTGCCATTTGCGACGTCGTCGACGGGGTGCCATCGTCGTATTCCACCGCTCCTTCACTTAGCATCTGAACACATGATTCATAATACGTTGTAACGACTATCAAATGAGAGGGCGCCCAATTAAAATTTCATTAGCGTGAAAGATTAATCAGTGAAATAAATATTAACAATGTTGATGTATAAATAATAAAATTATCTCTTGATAAGGTATAATTCGGCACGATCAATACCTCATTGACATTTATCTTAAGTTTGCCGAGCTAACAATTTGGCGGATGTTTGTTGTATCTGTAAACTATGTTCGGCCATTACTATATTTTCCTTTATTTATTTATTTATTTCGTCATTATCCTATGCTTCTATCTTTTTAGAAGAAAGGAAGAGATAGCTTGAATTTTCCTCAATAAAAGGAAAATTAAAAATGTATTCTGAGTTACGAAGATATAGAGATTCTCAAGGCTCATTGATGGATATAGACAATTAGCGTATTTCATTGCTTAATTTTAAACAAATTTGAACACATTTAAATTTTACAACTGAGTGTTAAAGATCATGTAGAAGAGATAGCGCCTGTTAAAACTTGTACGAAATATTTTATCTCAAATTGAGAATTAAGTATATAGATGAAAGAAAACAAGAGGAAGCCTCGAGCTATCTGTATAAAAATATGCGGAATAATATATTGGATACTTACTTGCGCCATACTGATTACGTTTCCGGGAAAGTAAGCATTAAAATGTTGCTGATCGGTTAAAGATACACCTGCTGGCGGTTCCATCCATCCCGTCAGCAAAGAAAATACGTAATTTCTACCGTTCCTCCTGGCAAAAATGATGTAGGTCAGATCTGGTGGGTACGCGCCGAAATTTGCCGCCCTGGCCGCTTCCTCATTCGGAAAAGGAGGTGGCAATAAATCTGTCAGTCTTCCGGGTCTCATATAGTAGTTACCCTCTTCGTCAGGTCCGTCTCGAATCTGCATATCCGAAATCGATATCTATTATTCCATGAAGTCCAAACCGAAAAAAGTTAATTTAAAGTTTTACATTAAAAGATCAATCAAACATTTTTCACGAACTGTATAAATATTTATTTTTATTTAATTAATTAGATTAAAAATATGATTAGTTGTTATTAATGCATTAAGTTTCTACATAAGATACTATTAATATATATTTGGTACGGATAAAAAAACACCATGAAGAAATGACAAGACCAATAGATTATATGGCTATATAAGATTATATCTTTTTTGTATTATCTTAAACTAGCTGTCAGTTCTTGCAATAAATAAAAAAAGTAGTTTGATAAGACACGTGAACCATTTATCCATTGATTAACTTTATCGAACAATTTTATATTACTAAACTGATAACACATATGATGCATTTACAATAGCATATAATATTGCGAAATAGTAACTTAATATCTGTAAAAAGTACATTCACTTTCTGTAAGATTGTGATAGGAAAGTCAGCACATTTTGTATCAAATAACTTTTCAATATTATTCCGATATATACACTGTAAAAAATTTAATGTCAATGAAAGTCCACTCTAAATTTTGTGTTAAAATAACTCATTCATCGTTTTACATTTAGAAATGTTAATATCGACTAAAAAATGTCACAAGATGATTTGAAACCCTATTGTCCCGCAAATATCAGATTTCTGATTCGATTTTGAGATGATTTTTCCTGTAGCAAGATTTTCACCGAAGCTTAGTTTTCGAGTTATAAAAGGAAATAGTTACCTTATTACGGGCCGGGTACAGGAGGTAGGCAGGGGCGGCGCGACTCATCGTCGCGGGCGCGATTCACCGTCCGCTGGATGTAATCCGTTAGTGTGCAATTCGCTCACTTGCAGAGAAAATGGCATGGTATATCGAGAATTTTTTGTCGCGTCGATGAGACGATGATCGGCTTGCGGAGGTGAGGAATGAGGCGCCTGTTGCGATCAGCTGTCGCGCCGCTCCTGCCTACCTCCTGTACTCGGCCCGTAATAAGGTAACCATTTTCTTTTATAACTCAAAAACTACACTGAGAAAAAAAATTTATTAATCCCAAAAATTATTTAGTCCGATACTAAACATTTTAGTTAGTTAACTAAACATTAGTTGAATTAATTAATTAATTCTTGATTAAAGAAACTAAATAAATTGTTGAAACAACTAATGTTTAGTTAAATAACTAAAATGTTTAGTTGAACGTATCGGACTAAATATTTTTTCGGATTAACAATTTTTGTTCTCAGTGTAAGCTTCGGCAAAAATTTTCAGGAAAAATCGTCTCAGAATTGAGTCAGGAATCTGATATTTGCGGGACAATAGGGTTGTTTCAAGTTTCAAATCACCGTATGTACAAGCTACAAGGATTTGTTTTTCTACATTGCTATCTTTCTTTTCTTATTATTACATAAGAGAATGTTACAAGACTGTAGAAATATTTGGTTAATTTTAGTAACTGAAGAGTAACTGAATCTTCTTCAAATACCCAACTTTGCGAACACACACACCACACACAAACACACACACACACACACACACACACTCTCTCTCTCTCTCTCTCTCTCTCTCTCTCTCTCTCTCTCTCTCTCTCTTCGGCTGTAATACCGGACAGAAACGTGCATTTCTCGCTATACAGAGTGGTAGCTAATCTCATTTTTGCGTGGACGGAGAATGTTCCCGGCGAGCCAACTCGTAATTGAATTATGCGTCGTCATCGTCGTCGAGTGCGGACTCGAAGTCAATTTACGAGAGCCGCGAGAAAGAGGAGGAAACGAAACGCCTACGCCAAAAGTGGAATCGGCGGGATCCGGCGGCGCGGGATAAATTCAGGCCTACCGTCTACCTCGTACTCGGCGGCAATGGCCTTGACCTCGTCCCTCGTGTGTGACACGTCGATCAGATCCATGAATCGCACGTAGCGCAAGCTGTGGCACGTGTGACATACGGTTCTGTAGACTTGCCAGCCCCGCCGCACGGCCGAGTGGTCCAGAGTCGTGAGGTATCCCTCGAAGGCCCAGGGATAGCTGGGCGGATGCGCGACGCGGTCCATCGCCTGAACCGATCGGTCCAGGAAATATAAGAACGCTCCGCAGGTGGCACCCGCGCCCACCAGCACGCCTAGACCCTTCCTCAGAATTCTTCTTCCACGCTTCCACTCGATACCGTTGTACCACGTATAAACTCCACCGAATTGCTGCCGTTGAAAGCCGCGTTTCACTCGTGATGAAAAATAATTTTTCGTCAAAAGCGCAGCCATTTTTCTCTGGGACAAGATAGTCTCGGGGAAACAATCGATGGTATAGCGAGTCAAACTGTGGAATACTGGGTGTCATATGATATCTGCGTAAAATACTTTTTCTCGCAACTGTTGAATTTCTATTGTTAAACAGGAAAAACAGGAGAATCTTGAGAGTCTATTGATATCACATTTTTTTTAGGTTTACATTTATAATCACATTTGAAAAATTCTAAAATCAGTTTTGAGACACGATTCGATTTAATACATAAACTGTGCGAATTAATTCAATATTTATCGCGTTATATTTGCAGTCGTGATTAGATTAAGAAACTCGGACGAAGTTTGTCTTGAAACACAGTCTGGGTTTTATTTCTCGCAATTCAATAATTGATTCTTGAGAGAAGATAATATATATGTATGTATGTCAATTAGTTTTTGAACTTTGTAATGTTTTTTTGAAGGTGCCGTGAGAAGAGAACAATTGTTTATAACAAATGTGACTTAAAGTTCAGAAATAGTTTTTTAAACCATTAATAATTCTTTTCAGATGGAGTTATTAATAAAGCATTCAAATTGTCACTAAAAAAAAAAAGAATTAAATAATTGGCGTGTAATTTAAAATTTGCTGTTAATAGGGGATATTTATATACATATTAATAAATATTGAAACAATTTTCGTGTCAATTAGTATTCAAGTAACAATATTTTATTCGCTCCTTCCATCGAACGGAATGAATCACGGCGACGCTAACGAGTTTACAAAATATACCACAAAAATAACTGCTCATATAATTAAATCGAAATTAATTTGAAATGCAACGAATAAAACATACAGCATATATTTATTTTATTTTATTAGATGTTGAACATTTTGTGATAACAGTCTGACTGGCATATGATATGGTATTTGTTTAGTGGTGCACAGTAGGTACACGGTACACTGCCGTATATAATATATATAATATGCAAGGCCGCTACGTGCCGTGTTGTCATTCACGCAGTGAGACTCGAGCGAACAGGTAACGCAAGTCGCTCCGTGTGTCGCTCATATTACTCTTCGAAACGCGACAAGTACTACAAAATATTAAATGGTATCGTACATCGCACTTATTAGTAAGCGATTATTAACTCGCACTGTTAACAATTCATAAACGTATCGAAGCGACGACCGCTTGTCGATACATATTTCAAGTAGATACATATTTCGCGCGATTTATTGACACCCGTGAGTCTCGTAAATTAGCAAAGTGAACGACATTTCAAATAGAATCTAAAGCAAAAGGCTCTCACAGAGCACAAACAAACGCCGAATGTATACTATACTCAAGTGATGAATGAAAAGATGAAAACATGAGAGAGGTAGATGCGTCTCTGCTAAGACTGTACTTATCCATTGGATACATTGCGTTTGTTCGGAACAGGAATCGAAACGACAGAAAATAGGGACATTATATTGTTTTGTGATGTATTTCCGGGCGATAATTATCTATTTAGTGACGCTTAAATTTGAATATATCCCATGTTTTTGACGTTTTGGGCTTCTAGTTTAAATTTCGGTTTAAATAATTTACCTATATGTCCACCATTCTGGGATTAATTACGCGGAACAATATATGACTCGCGGGGTCGAGTTATTAAAGTAACGAGAAGCCATGTTATTTCGATTAAGTATTTTGATTCAATTAATTAATCTGAAAATGAAAGAAACAAAATATTTAGAGTACATTTTATAATACGTGAAATATTTCGTGGTAAAATATAATATTGGCTGGCATACGGTCTTGATATTTGTGTGGTACCATCGCACATGGTATTGTCATTCGAATGTCAGGACTGGAGTCGGCAAATAGTAGCGCGTGCCGTCCCGTATGTTGTTTATCGCATTCTTCATCGAAACACGTGTCAAATACTAGAAGACGCAAAATGCAATTATTTATGATTAGCTACTATCCGTCCGCATGATCAATCAACTCTGATTATATACTTATTAATTATTTATTGACGCGAATACTTCGTGCGATTTATTCTTCTCATAGAAATCAGAGTGGGGGACGAGCATCATAATTTACCGTTGTATTTATATAATACGGATAATAGGTAATACCTTTAACAATGTTTAAATGTATCTTGCATCGCATTGATCTTTTTGTTGATTTGAATATAATTTACTCATCACTTTCGGATTAAGAGTGCGAAATGATATTAATCGTACATGATACATGAATCGCTAGATCGAGTAACATGAGTCATGAAAAATCGTTAATATATTAATTGTTTCTTAATAATGCGTATATTTGTGCGTACAATACGGGATTTCGACAGTATATTGTCTCAGTTGCGTCTTGATTAATTATTTATTAACCAGAGAAACTTTATTAATCGTATCGTATCAAAACTTTATTAGAATGTCAACATTATTTTTGAATTTTTTAATTGAAAATGGATCGTGCCGTCGAAAATCAGATTGACTTTGAATCAAATGGCGTCGTAATGCATTTAATAAGTTGTAATAAATTAATTTACATATTTGTGATTTGCGAAAAGCCCGCCATTTGAGATTTTATTTGTTTTATTAATTTGCAAGACTCGTGGCTGTCGAGCAGATGAGAATTTCGTACTATTTGCATGTTAGTCTTCAATCTATACATATATAGTGTATTATATAATAGTAAAGTGAGCATCGATTAATATCAGGAGTGCCACGCAAAGTGCGATTCTTCTATTCTAGTGATTAATAAGCATGACTGGGACAAATTAGGATGAATCTTAATCATCTTAATTAATTAATAACTGCCAATTTATTGAACATTTTATACATGATTGCATAAGCATAAGATCTTCACAATTGAAGATTGCATAAGCATAAGAAAAACACAATTGAAGAAACGTAAAGATATTTTAATAATATTATTTAGTTAATTTTTTATCGTGAATTTTTATGTTAAGTATATTATAATAGATTTAATTTTTGAGGTTATTTCTCATGTAATTAGGAAAAAAACAAAAAAAAGGGGAAAAAATAAAATAAAACTGTCAAGTACAATATTGACGTTTCTAAAATTTTTACTTAAAGTTCTTCATGTTGTTCATATCTAATATGGATAATGAAGATTGGAATAAGATGTTTATGTATTTTGTTTACATATTTATGTAAAATAAAAATAACTTATCTGTAGAACATAGTACGGAATAATTGTTAACTGAGTTATGTTACTTTATTTTCTTCGTTTCAAAAATTTTTAAAATAGAATTTAAAGTTTGCGTTTGTTTCTTTATGTTTCTATGATTAAATATTATACAAGCTGGTATAAAAGAACGAGATTTTTTCATATTTATGTTTACATAACTTTTTTGTCTTATTTTTATCCATAGAATACATTGGCGCAATTTGGCTGAAACCTGGGATACCCTGTATAAAAGACGAATAGAAAGTATATCATTGTCAGATAGAATTTCTCAATTAATTTATTTAATAAAGAAGGGTACGCTGTTTATTATATTTTTCTTATAATAAATAAGCTAATTTTATTACAATTTTCATACCTATCTATTTTTATTTATTGATAACTTGACTTTATATTACTTGAAACATACATTTAATAACGTGAGATAACTATCTCACCGCTGCTAATATTGTGGAGTATTCCACATGACATCCCTTAGGGATGACTGATCTGCATAGTCAGTTTCAGTCTAGCGAACCTATAGACCAGAGTTCAGTATACTGCGGTATATTCTCATACATTTACACCTCGTATACATCTATGTGCATACATTTTTGTGATGGAATATGGAATAATGCAATAAACATTTGAGGCAAGGTAGAAGCAAGATACTTAAAGCTAATTTAAGAATAATAAAGAGATGACTTTACACGTGTTCATATAGAAGAAGCAAAGGATAGCGAAAAGCTCATTTTTAAAATTTATATCCCTTAATTAAAAAGAAAATTTTGCAATACCCATACTTTAATGGTAACAGATTTTATAATTTCACGACAGTTCCATTTCTTGCCGATGATTTTCTTATGCAATGCCAGGTCAACGAGTAATCGAATTAGTATGAGTTAATAAAAGAGAGAAAGAAAGGATTGTCTCGTATTCCCATTAATTTATGGTGTACCCGACTACACCCACTATGCGGCCGAATGCATATACTAAGAGAGGATGCTGCAATAATCTATAATTAGAGACATTCGCGTCCCAGTATCGTAAATACCCGGCTTGGCTAACGTTTCGAGAGGCAGCCGGCTCGAGAGACTCCTACGAGGAAAAAGGAATTCGATCCGCTTCGTGCCATTTTCGAAAATTCAAGCGTGGGTGGCCGTTTAGACGAGATACGCCTGACCTTTCCGACCGTATTTTCGAAGTGTATCTAGCAGGAAACCCCCAGGCTCAATGTGTCCTTGCGATTCTTATCCTTTCGATTCAACATGAATCTCTCATTCGATAATTTGTATTACAATTTACAGCTTATTTTCGATAAATTTCGTGTGCGTGTGCGTGTGCGTGTGCGTGTGCGTGTGTGTGTACACACAAGTAGAATCTAATCTCGATAAGATATTGTGGAGGCATTAAAAACGTTATATGTATACATATATATAGAATAGATATATTATGTTAAATTTTTAATGCAACTGTATCGAGATTAGATTTTGCTTGCGAGTGAGAAATAATTATTTTTAGAAATACTTACGAAGAGCTAGAGAGAGTTTGAATTTATCTTTCTATATTTCAACCTCAACTTACAAGTAAATACTAATATTTTTTTTTTTTTTTGTTATTATGTACGCTATTTGCGACATTCGATCTCATTGCTAGTATCTAATCGCATATTGCACTCTCGATTATGCGATGACAAAAGATACATTCGACGCCAGGTGTTGCGTCGTTTACTTCACGAATACCGTGTAAACGTGCCTACGTGAAACCATTGGCAGCTCCGTCACGATTGATAATACACGTGCGATCTATTTGCGAGGTATTGAGAAGTCAAACCCAGCCGAAGTGATTCGATGAAATTAATTCTTACGTCGCTCGCATCGCATCGTAAATCAAAGTCACCGCGGGCGAGACCCTCGCGATCAGTCGCGTAAAACGTTTTTCGCGGTTTCGAGCGGACGGAGGCGTCTTCGTTTCGACCGTTTCGACGTTATACACGTCGGGGGATTGACGTTTCCGCTTGCTTTCGTCAATTCCGCCGCTGCGTATCTCAGCGAGATATCGCGACTCGGCAAATGGAAGAAAGAAGGACGACAAGAGAGTTAGGATGGAGGAAGTGGCGAGGAGGGAGGGACGCAAGTGCATGCGCCGCGCTCTCGCATACGCGTCGCCGTACTATCGTGCAATTACGTTACACAACGTCGTTACACAACGACGTTTTACAATAAAGGCACAAGCCGGGTGTATTTCCGCACCGCGTTATAAATAAACTACTCGGTTATGCTTGGCATTATGCATGCGCGCATATTGGCGCGCGGTTACGTTGCGCGTTACGCCTGCGAGTGTTGTGTTGCGAGCGCGTGTGTACGCGTGTTATGCACGCGCGCTCCCGCACAAACGACGATGTAACGGCAACTCAAAGGTGTATCCTGCTGACTCGAATAATCGCCAGAGATCTCTCTCCAGCGCGGCGGCTTGTATACGTATACTTACGGCGAAAAAAAATTTGGACCGCCGCGTTTTACGATTGTCTGCCTCGCATCAACTCTCTTCAACATTCCTGATATTGTTCTCGCGTTACACCACTTCTAATTTCACGTTTCTTTACCCCGAAATACCTTGCCAATTCTCGTGCTTATCTTTAAACCGTTTCAATTAGCTATACCGTATGTTCATCAATTTCGAGTTACATTTCTCATATTATTTCCAGTTTTTGTTGCGATTTTGTTCTTTGTTATGCTGGTATTATTTGGGATTTTTTGTGGATGAGATCATTTCGAGATATTTTTTCCAAAAATTAACTTTGAACATAATAGTTTTCTAAATAAACAGATATATACTTATTAGAGGAGGATGGGGAAATAGGAACCACGGGGTAATAAGAATTATCTCAGAATAAATTGACGTGAGTAACTCTTATGGAACACAGGTCTCTCCGCTATTCGAACATTTTATCAAACTCGCTTTGTTTGCCTGAGAAAATGCATGTCATGTTTTCGGTCGCTCCGTTACAATTTTTATCGATTTTTTTCTTAAGCAAAAAGTGGTTTTATTTTCTATTAATTAAATTTATTTTTTCTTTATTATTATTATTACTTTA
Source organism: Temnothorax rugatulus (assembly GCA_035220575.1). Lineage (NCBI taxonomy): Eukaryota > Metazoa > Arthropoda > Insecta > Hymenoptera > Formicidae > Temnothorax > Temnothorax rugatulus. The sequence continues at coordinate 31,894 of JASTWL010000689.1, read as the reverse complement.
CAGACAAAACATATAATAAAATTAAAATCTTTTCAGTAATTTTTCTTTTAAATCACCGACAAAAAGAGTAATGGGGTAATTCGAACTAACTCCAATGGCGTAATTAGAACTGGCTCTAATTACTTTGGGTATACAAATTTTAAACATACGACTGCGTAGCTTGTAAAAAAGGTAAACAATTTTATTTGCGACTTTTGCATTCGTAAAAATTAATTATAAAATGATTTTAAAAAACCGTAAATATAATGATTGATCTCGTCCTAGGTTAAAGGAAAATAATAAAACCTATTTTTTACCTATTTAATTACTGTTTCCATAAATAAGTACTTTATTACTCACTTAAATGTTCCGTACAGGTACAGGCAATGGATTTCATTACTCATAAGGTGGTTCTCATTGCCCGATGCCTGGGGAGTTTATTTTTATTTAAAAAAGTGTTTATTTTTTGTTGATTTTATTGGAATTTAAATATTTATGTTATACTAAATTGAAGCTTAATGTTTTTCGAATTTAATTACTATAAAAGTTTAAATAAATATTCGGTGATTATAATATATTTATTATATTTTTTTCTTAACAGGTGCCAATTCTCCTGTCCTCTCCTAATATACCTGTGGCTTTTCGGAAATATAAAGTATAATTTATGCAAGCTGTTTTAAAAACAAGCTCTCTATTTTTTCTCGAAAATAGTGATATCCTTTTATTTATTTACATATTAATATATATCTACTTCTATCTACTTATTATATAAAGGGGAAAAGTTTGTACCATTGTTCGGGGTAATCTTAGAAACTACTGAATCGATTTCAAAAATTTTTACACTGGTGGATAGCTTATGTCTTCCTGAGTAACATAGGCTATGTGCCATTGCGCTACAACCCAATTTGAAAAAATCAATTCGGGATATCTAAAATTTTAAATTCTTTGAAAGGGTCGTACTTAATGACTTTTCCTGTTTAGATTTTCCTAATCAACCAAATCTTAAAGTATTATATATAAAATAGGGGTAGAAAAAACTGAGGAATATAATAGAATTCAAAAAATTGCTAATAATAAAGGGGTTACCGATTTCTGTCTAAAAAAAATCTATGTGATTGCTCTGATTTCGGCAAATTTTGAGATATCGAGCTAATTTTTTTTATGGATAGAGTATATTAAAGGTAGGTTGGTATTGAATTTGGCGAGAATCGGTGAAAGGGTTGCCGATTTTTGCCTAAAAAGTGTATAAAGGAAGGTTGTTATTGAATTTGGCAAGGATCGGTGAAGGGGTTACCGATTTCTGCTTGAAAAGTGTATAAGTTATATGTAATTTTATATAGAGTATCATTAAAGGAAGGTTGGTATTGAATTTGGCGATAATCGGTAAAAGGGTTCTTCCTTTATAAAATTTTGAATTTTTTGAGAAATGTCCGTGGAAATGTATGTTTGTCCGCTATGCAAATCTACAGTTTTCAAATTAGAACAACCAAATTTGGTATACTATCTCATGATACTCTAACTTAAACCGTAGACGTATTTTGAGAACTGCATCATTACCGATTTTTTGGGAAACCGGTTCCAAAATTTTTCTAATGTCTGTTTGTCCGTCTGTCTGACTGCGAACTACTCATTCATTAATGGACCGATTTTCTGGAAACCGGTATCAAAATTTGACTAATTTTTCGGGGATGGTGTCGATAAAGAATAAATTAATATAAGAAAATAAAAATTAAAATTAAAAAAATAAAAAAGGGGCCCTCATACAAAATTGTCTAAAAAAGATCTTTTTTCAACAAAAAAAATTGGGGGATAAATATTACTATTCGGGGAAAAAACATTGTCTAATAAATTAGTCTATAGAGGGTTTTGGAAAGGGGTCAAAGCGAGGGGAAAAAGTCTGCTGAGAAGGAATGTTTATTAGCATCAGTTGCGTTTAGAATTTGATAATCAATTTAATTTGTGATATTATTATTCTACTCTCATAGTTTTTAAATTAGAACAACCAAATTTGGTATACTATCTCATGATACTCTAACTTAGACCGTAGAGGGTTTTGGGAAGGGGTCTGAGCCTGGGGACAAGGGGCCCCCATACAAAATTGTCTAAAAAAGGTCCCTTTTTCCAAAGAAAATTTTTTGGGGGTAAATATTACTATTCGGGGAAAAGCTAGTAATTCATAATTTGCCATACTTTCACTCAATCTTTATGACATTTATGTTCGCCAAAATTATCCGTAAAGGTTTGTAGCGATAAAATTCCCAACAAGAATTTAAAAAGTCGGTGAATGCACGGTGCGTTTATAACGAAGTGGCAATAGACCACGGGAAGGGGGATTAAATTTATCGTATAAGCTTGATTCCGTTCGACACATTTCCATCTAGTTCGTCATCGCGTGGTCACTCAGCGACGACGAATAACCGTTGAGCCGAAATTAGGCGGCCCGGTGTATAATTAATCCGCTCGTTTCTTTCCAGGAGCGCGGCCCGACGAAGATTGCGGTTGATTGAAAATCGATGCGGGCCGATCTTCGCCGCGACCGTTCCGGCGAGATCGTTTATTTTTAAGGTTTAAACACACTGAAGGGGAAAGAAAGACATACGTTTGGAACCACCGTGCAGTCTGCATTATTTATTCTCAGGGTATAGATAGGTAATATAGCGCTGTGCGGTCTCGTAGCGCGGCGGTCAATACACTGTTGAATAATTTAGGTATGATCGCGTTCTCCACTTATTTTCTCGCGGGACATTTTCGCTCGTTCGGGCGAATAAGGAAGGAAATCGTTGGATTGTGCAAAAAAAAGAAAGAAAGAGAGAAAAAGAAAAATGCAGAAATTGCGTAGTCACCAGCGAACGTTATGTCGATTAATTGATTTAGCGCGATAATTCCGCCAGGTGCACGCGTCGAGCGCATTAAGAGTGTTTTCCATATCGCGAAGACGAGAGGAAGGAGGGAAGAGAACCTGCGAAATTATCGCGATACCGAGCGCGCAGTTCATTATTAACGCGCGTCGAGGCGGTGCGGTTAAGCGATTTTGCGAGCTTTAGCGAGATTTAATTCCATTCACCGTCGCAGAAGTTCAACGATTAGTTTGCCGATCGAGTTTGTCCAGCTCCTCATTCTCCCCCCAAAGTCTTTCTCTTTATGCGACACCTTCTTTGTCTAATTTTACAATTAGAGTGTCTTTTGTAATTTCAAGCTAGCTTAACGGACATGCCATTATTTTCGCGGCTGGAATAGAACTGGCTTCATCGTTGCCGTGGTCGTCGTTGTCTTCGTGAGTCGGCTACAAATACATTTCGCATAATAATAATAACGATCCGTGTACCGTTACACATCTAATAATAGATAGGATAGTATCGATCGACACCGTGCGACCAAAGACGATATCTTGCCGCGTTCCTCCCACCCTCGCCGCGTAATCTCGGCTATTCGCGTCCGACGCGCGCAACCCGCGATTTTGCAGACGCGATTAATTATTTCCTTACAGACGACGATTATCGGAATTCTCTTTCCTTCGGGAAGACACCCTATCTCGATCTCAAATTGTCTTGCCTGTCCTCGCGACGTTGCCGCGATCCCATCTGTCTATCGTGGCGCTTGAATCGAAAAAGCTATAGGTGGTTTGTATGAAAATGAAAATTACTTATAATTTGTAAAACTATTATATCGCGTTTGTTGGGCATGATTTAGATACTATTTATCTATATTTGGAAGAATTTATTTATTTGAAACATGTGCAGAACAAAAAATATTTTTCACTCTTAATCTGAATATTACAAATATTCCTATAAATAGCATGCGCAATCTTTTGCAATACTTGAACAATCTTTACTTGATAATTATTTACAAAATAGGCCTTTTTTTAAATTTTGATATTTTTTTGCGGTTCTCTTGGTAAAAATCTCTGCTGTGACTCCGACAGTGATAACCGTAGGAGCCCGAAAAATATGTGACTTTCCTATTTTTTAACCTATTTTTTCCGACGTGGCTTTCCGAATCTTCCGACGCCGACGTTATAAATATATAGTGGCCCTTAAAAGAACGATTTTGGTCCTGAAAAGGGCAGGTAGTGATTCGTGAATCATGTCTATTTCGTTGCGCCATTTCGGTGTCAAACAGTTTGTGTCAATATTAAAGGAAGTAATTTGCTGATATGTATGTATAGACAGTACACATGTAGGCGGGGGTGGGTGGGGGTGGACCTCGGTTTGCGTTGATGGTTCTCTGGACAGCACTTTCCACGCAAAGCGAGATTCACCCCACTTGAACTCCATCCAACCTCTGCTTATAGGGCGAAACGAGGTCTATTATTGTATACGGTTCGGATTTTCAACTTTACACGCGAACCGAGGTTTACCCCCACCCACCACCACCTACATATGTACTTTCAAGTAAAAGAAAATTGAACGTTTGCGAGCAAAGTTGAAGGGTACTTAAAAAAAAAGGTAAAAAAATAGGTAGGTTATATATTTTTTGGACTCCCCCGATTGATTATCACTGTCGGAGTCACAACAAAGATTTTTATCAAGAGAGCCGCAAAAAAATATCAAAATTCGGAAAAGGCCCTATTCTAAATAATTACTCTTTACTTTATCAAACGAAAAAAACCTTGATAGAAGAAATAAATAGTGTAAGTTTCTACGAGCGCAAATCGAAAAATTTATTATTTTATTTCTAGTATACCTAAACGATATAAACAAATGCGCGTACTTTGTGAATGTCTTTTTTGATATGCTCTACTTCTTGCATATCAGATTTCTTCCATAATAATGGTTTTGAACATTTTTTTCCGGAGAAAATAATTCTTTTTTCTGAAATCTGTGCGAATAACTTGTATATAATTCCGAAATAATATGCCGCGACGATAAAAATGGATTAATTTGTCCTCGAGGAGAATTCGTATCATGCGACATCTTTATCGGTCGACCTTATCGAGCCTGTTCCACTTACATCTTTTTATTCGCGGCTAGATTATTCTTAATGAACGTGACGCTAAAAATAGCAGGGCGAGCTGTCGGTGCGGCCGCGGTGGTCGTCCCGCGAGAAATCTCCGCGCGTCCGTCGATGGATGGCAAAATCATCCGCCGTTATCGGCTGCGGTGTGAACACTCATGATAACGCTATTTATGTCGTTCCTCTGCACGAGGCAATGCCGAGAGAACAGCATCGTGAAGATTGACCGCGCGTAAAACTACCGTTGCACTTTGTACCTACTGGCTACTCGAATTGTACTGAACTTCTTTCTCCGTTTCTGCGCAACGAGAGCTAAGTGCGATTAGAAAACACGATTAGAAGATTGAATTATGTCTAATATTGATTTGATATTACGTCTATTTATTCGTATTTTACAAATTTAATTTATCCAAAGATTTCAATAACTTGATTTGAATGTTTTAATAAATAATTGTTTTATTTTTAAGATGTACCAAAGAGACTTTCGTTTTCAACAAAATAAAGTTAAAACTGAACAATCGATATCGTAATACGCGAAAAGAGCAGGTGGTCATCCAATATCGTTAAACAAAATAAATTTTATATAGGCAGTAATTAATAATAAAATCATAACAATATCATAAATTAATAGTGATATTTTGAGATATTTGAATTTTATTTAATTATATTTATTTACTAGTTTTTTAGTGGTATCACAAATTTTTGTATCCGTCAATGCATTTCTGTGAGATAAAACAGACATTCGATTTTATTACATTTTTATCCGAATGAAATACCATTAATTTCCGTTTTGTATCGCTTGCGGAACAACGTCGCGTCGTCGCCGTCGTCGCTTTCGGTTCCATAAAGCGCGCAACGTCGTTCACTCGTCAGAGGTGCAATTTATTGGCTCCTAATGGAGTCTCTGGCGCACGTTAACGGCTCGTATATTTAGCGCGGCTATAACGATCGACGGCTATATGGGCACGAGACAAAGTCAGCTGGCAGCTACGAAAGTGCGTGCTCGCGTGTAAGCGACGTGTAACGCGTGTACAGGTAGCCCATGCAGGAAGCAAACGTGCCCTCTCAATGCTCGTTCACGTGTTCGCGACCATGCACACGTGAGGAGTTTGCGCCGTTGGTTGCGTGCAAACTCCTCGGGGCTGCGGACCGCACCCGCGAGAACATAAGAAAGAAAGAGAGAGATGGATATAGAGCGGCTTTCGCGTCGCGACGTGCTATTTTCTGATCGGACTCTCGAGAGAACGGTGAAAAAAGAAGGAATTGTCGCAATGAGTCGGTGGTTCGATCGATGCACATTTAGCGCTGCTCCGAAATCGCGGTGGGATAGGTCGATGTCACAAAGGAGGGACAAATTTTTCAAAAAATTTTTAAGTCACACGAGTTACAAGTACATGTAATCCATTGAAAATCTCCGGTAAAGCCACGAGAAAGATTTATGGCACAATTGATTGTTTGGGAAACAGAGAGAGAGAGAGAGAGAGATGGTCATCGAAGAAAAGTCGTGATCATTCCATATTGCACGATGGGGAGTAAAAATATGGAGGTATATATTTTACCTGAAAATCGACGAAAGATATCTCCAATCTTTCGCGGTTTTATATTAAAATAAATTCAAGAATCTTGCGACAGTCATAGTTCTTCAAATATGTATTCCAATGACGATTATGATTATTTTTATAAAATCTATAAAGTTTCTTAAACGATAAAATTTATTGTTATATCGGGCTACGTTGATAAAATGTAAATGAAAAACGTAATATTGGTTATTTTGCGAAACTGTTGCAAGAGATTAATAATTAATCGAAAGCAAAGATGAACATGGCATTCAGTCAATCTCTTAAGATGCTTAAAGGCTAAATTAATGAACAGTATTTCTACCAGGGTAAAATTTGTGGAATGCGCTTTTTAATATTCGATATAGCCCCCTCCCCCCCCCCCCCTACACTTGGCCGACAATTGATTTGTACTCTTGAGCTTCACAATTCGCCCGCCATATCGAAGCCCCCCGAGTGCTCAAGCACACGCTAAATGCGGACTAATGAATTGGGAGTGAGGTGTTCCACTCACCCTGCGCACCCATCCACCCCACTCGCGTGGCTGTGTGTAGTGTTCCCATAGCAGCATTGACCGCTTCTATTTATATAACACTCTCGTACCTTCGCCGCACCCCCGCGCGTACCGTCTTCGCGCTTCCATCCACTCCGCCATCCGCCATCCGCCCCCGCGTTCTGCACGCGCTCATGTTCCGCATGGACGTACGGAAATACATACAAGTAGACATACGCATATGTGTACTTACATACATACATACACATATGTACATTATGTACTTACATTGCATATGTATATATGTATGTACGTATGTATGTATGTGCGATACATACCAACATGTACATGACTCGCGAAGAGGCATACGTGGGCGGATTATTCGCGAAGAAACATCGACTTACCTAGATTCGAGCGTAACTGGCGGCGCGCTCGTCGATTCCCATCGATTCAACCTAGCCACGCGAAAAGAAAGCCATTCAAGAGGGAGGAGGGGGGAGGGACACACAGAAGAGAGCTATTTTTAGATCCTCGCTAACGTGACGAGTGCATTCTTCGTCGAACTTTTTGCACCGCCAGATGTGATAATGGACGAATTCAATGAGCTAAGGGCGATGATCATCTAAATGCTAAAAATATACTTTCGAAAAAAGAACACTTAATTGTTACGAGCCTTCGTCTCTATTGTATCGGAGATACAACTTTCAACGCAAATAAAAAATATAGAAGAAGATGTAAGTAAAATTGACGATCAGGAAAGGAAAATGTCTTTTGCACGATTGACATTATATTTTTAAATACATTTGTGCGCGCGCGCGTGTGTGCGTGTGTGTGTGTGTGCGTGTGTACGTATGTGTGTGTGTTTGTGTGTGTGTGTGTATCTCAAAGTTGGTTGAAGGGTAGCTGTCATTCATATTAACTATGTGACACGATATGTAACTACTGTTTGTAAATGTCTGTAAATATAAAAGCGAAAATAAAAGCAAACTTATCGGACTCGACAAACTCCTCGGGTTATTTTAAGTCGCGTAACGACGGTAACCTTTTTACGACGGATAAACTCTTGATTATCGACAAAGTCTGGTCGAACACTATTAATAAAACACGCGGACGCGTGCAACTGTCTTTGTACTATTTTTTAATAAACGATAAGTTCCTCGCCAAATATAGCAGGACGTCGTAAAGAAGGGAACGATTTCATTCGGGTATTCCAGGATGCGAGATATATCATTTGACCTTCGTTCGGTAGCATAACCCGCCGCTTTTACCCTACATACACGTGCATGATTTCTATATATAAATAATCAATTGTGCCGTTAGCGCGGCATGTTCAATCGTTTAACTTAAATATATCTTTTGTCGCTATTGTTATTAAACAATACGAGAAATTTTACGAATTGTGTCCTAAATATTATAGAAGAAATTGTTTTAAAAATTCAGATATCAAATCGAGAACAATTTGATGATAGAGAGAAATAAATACACTATTCTGATTTTTTTACATAAATTAATATATTTTATTTTTATTTCTGATCACGTGACAGTGTTGCAAATGTGTTGAATTTTTTTTCACCTTGAAAAAATACTGAAGAATAGAGGTATCGGCATTTTTTTATTTATAACCCAAAAACGAATGGAAATTTTTCGAGGTGTCCTTGACACAAGTATCTATCGTCAGAGACTTTATCTATGTATACATTTTTTCTCTTATCTCCTGGAAACATTTAAATAAAAATAATAAGTATTTCTGAATAGAATAATTATCCTGGCGGATAGATTCCTTCCACGTTTGCAAGATTGTAACTGGAATTTTATTAGCTTCCGTGTAAACGTGCCTCTGAATATCCAAGCGAATGGAAATGCGAGCGAGATGGAATTTCGTAGGCGAGCGTGTTTAGGCTTGCGCGACGATTAGATCGCGAAAAGACGCCTTACGGTGGCGTAGGAAGGTCAAGGTCTCTCGATGATGGATTAACGCGTATACGCGTCGCACGCGATTTAGAGGCTGTCGGGACTCCAGTGTTACGATGTTACATGCACGTCGCGCGAATACGTATTTTCCTGCCGCACGTGCTTCCACCGATTGCATTCGCGAGCTGCATTCTGATTCGGGGAATGGCTACCTCGAAAATTAATTATCGGAAACTAGTCCGAGAAAAACTTTCGTTTTTAGCATTTCACGCGCGCGAATTAATTGCAGAGAATAATGTTGTGCATCAACCTTCCTCGTCACTGGCCACTTTTATCTTAATCTGTAATAATTTCTGTATAATTAGCGTTAAAATTCTGGTGTAATTATGGTATGATTATGCATACGTACAAAAGTGGCAAGTATAAAACTGATCTGTTTTGGAGAGAGAACTGGCGCACTCGCGAAATGTTTTTCGCGTTGTTGTTGGACAACAGGATCGCGTCAATATGATAACAAACGTAGCTTTTGCGCGATCATTTATGGAAGAAGTAAGTTTTCTTTGAAAAGTAGGTTGATCCAAGACCATGATGCTCACGTAATGGTCGGAATCGCAGGAAAGAACGGGAGCAATCCCGCTGGCAAAATCGATGGAGCGCTCGTATTCCCCGGTGTGTGAGCCACCTTTGATTTCTTCTATATAGAGTCATCCTCTTGATATCTCGCGTAGAAACGCGGAAACAAACTGTCGACCGTTCATTCCGTCAATCGTATTAGAATCTCGTGTTGGACCAAACTTCGATTTCGCGCAAATGCCACGAGCTTTCGCAGTTGCAAAATAATATTGACCTTTTCTATCATCGTACGCCTTTCCACTTGCATTTTCAATACTAAAAGGCCGCAGATTTGGATTAGTATTTAATATCGAATATCAATCGTCTATCGCCCTGGTAGAAATGTCATGCATTTTTTAAGCAATTACTGGACAGTTATATTAACTTTTGTCTAATAACTGAGAAGTAAAACTACTTAGGATTCCAATCAAGATGTAACGCTTTTCCTTCAGTTACTGCGCACAAAAGATGCGCAAGATCTGAACTCATTTACTGAACAATAACAGGACAATAAATGAACAATTCAATTGATTAATAAGCAAACCTACTGATCAAGAAATGGACAGTTTTGCCCTAGTAATATTTTATTGATAAATGTAAAATTTTGAGGTTAATGAGAGTCATAATGCAGGAACTCTATCAAGTTCTTGTCCATTTCCTACGCAGTATTGTTACACTAATGAGAATGTAGTAATACTAGACAGTAACTGGAAGGGTGTCTAGGAAAACTGCATACATTTCTACCAGGGTCTCTAGTCGGCTTTACGCAAATTAGATAACGGATCAGACTCTATTTTTGAAAAGTTCTTTTTTATGTATACGCGAGTTATATACACAGTTTTGCAAGATGAAAAATTTTTAAAAAGCTATCGTATTAGCGATCAAAATTGAAAGCTATTTTGTTTTCGATCGCAGTTGCAATATAATTTAATCATGTTCGCTATGAAAAAATAACATCCAATTCCGCAGATAGGTATAACACATTTGGATCAATTGCGTTTTTTTATACAGTAGCATATATATAATTAAACAAATAGACTAAGGATTTTCCGAAGTTGGTATGCGACACAAATAAATCACCATGTTTGGCACCAACGTTTGGAAATAAGTAAAGAATCATTGAGCCATTTTCCAGTTGGCAAAATTAATACCTCTGCGAAGTGTGCCCCACTTTTTTCAAATTTGAAAAAAATAAGAGTTCTGGTTGCCCCCCGAAGAGTTCCATAGTTCTCGCATTAAAATTAGTGCGTTTACGCGTGATGTCGATATGGATGATATTCGGCTGAGTCGTCACGGCGGCGCGGCGCGGCGTAGTGGCCTCGAGTATTCGGAGCATCGGCACGGTTACACGAGCAGCGTGCTCGCTCCCGGCGTATAAACTTGGGGTGGGATTAGCGAATTTGCCGCATACCACGCGCGCATGCACACACAATCGACCGTACACATTGGCGTTAATACCGACGCAACTGTCGAGGCGCACACAAAATAGTGGCCGCGCGTTTATTTTCGTCGGCTCCATTTATTTTCGCTCTCTCGCGCTTCGCAGCGTTGTTCCCTCCCGACGCGACGCGCCGACGATATTCCCGACCGCCGAATGTCGGCTCCGTTGGATTCTCGCGCGTTTCACGCCGACTCAGTTTCAGTCGAATTTCCTGCAGTCGTTAACAATTGGTGTCCGCTTAAGTTAAGTCGTGCAAACGAACGCGTCCGTTTATCCGTTGCAATTTGTCCGGAAAATGCGCGGGTCGTGTAAAAACGAGAGATAACGGGACCGAAACAATCAATACATTTCTTCTCTCGTTTTTTCGCACGTGTTGTTACGTGAGAATTAAGTGGATTCTGTTTTTCACTCTCTCTTCTTATTTTAATTTTAATTTTTCCTTAACGCATCGTTAAACGTGTATTCTATGGAGCGTTACGAGAGTATTAATATCGTAGAATATTCACTCTCGGTGCTAAAAGTCGTTACCGTGCGACACAATTATCGCCTTTGACGTACCCTGCTCTCGCGCATTAGTTCAGGTTTAGGGTATCTCCTCGCTCGATTTTCATGTTAATTCAGCGCGCATAACGAGTGCAGCAACGCGATGAGGACACGTTACATCACACAAAGGCCGCGTATATACGAGGGATGGACGCGAGAGAGGAGACGAGATGCCCAAACGAGCGAACGAGCGAGGGGGAGAACAGAGGGCGAAGGAGGATCTATATAGTCCAAATCTATTCAAGACTCGGCTTTGGTAGCCTGCCAATTCTATTTTCTCGGGCGAAGGCGGGTTCGCATTGTGCCCGCGCTAATTTTGTTACCGACTACCGTGCTGCGCTCGTGTGTGTGGGTGGTTGGTAGTGGTGCTCGCCCGTTGCCGCACGCCGATTCCCTCCGTTCGCGTCCGGTTTATCCGTTCGTTTTCGTTCTCGATGCCGAGGAAATACGCGCGAGAAAGTTGCGCAGCATCCTTCGGCGGCAGTATCGATCCTTTTACACGATCCGCGAACCGCGCTCGCGCGCGCGCTATAACGAGTTTGATATTTTTCCAATAAATTGCCGTCATCCGTGGCCGATGGGCAAAAGTTTCGCCGACATTAATAGCGCGCGAAAGTCTCACGTCTCTAAAATGTATTCCTTACGTATCGCAGGAGAATCTCTCGCGCGAGAATTCTTCGTATATCAAGGAATTTCTTTTCAAAACGAAAGTTCACGTTTTGCATGCGGTTAGCAAGAAGGATACTCTCGTCTCGTCCCGCAGTTCCGCAAAACATCTCGAAATTTATTGCGTGCGGATTTAAGCGGGATAAAATTTATCGCGGGTGATTCCGATCGACGGCGAACGATAATAGCGAGATCGAAAAAAAACTGTATTGTAAATAATCACTGTCCACCGCTACATTTTGCAGCTATTCCGCGTGGAGCTGTTACGCGGAGTCGTGCGAGTAATACACGTACAATTTGCGAAAATTATTCCCGATCTCAATTGCTCGTGACATTAAGAGTTATCGCTAGACGTTCGCTCGTGAAAATTTGAATTCACGGCGAAAGCGCAGCCTGTGAAAAACACGCCGATCGATCGCGCACATGAACGGTTCTATTTTCGTCCGTTGCGGCCGTTGCTGCACCGACCAATGTTGTCATCGATTACTCATCCCGCGCTGCTCTTTGCTGCATTTTTCATCGGCGTTCGCATAAAATGCTCTCGATACGCCACGATGAAAAATACAGTCACCTCCCTCTCCCCCTTCTCACCCCTCTTTTCATCACCCATTTGGTACAATTTGTAGCAAAATCGTATCTCTAAATCTTATTCAAGTAGGACGTTTCAATAAATTTAGCTCTTATCGGGATAGCAGTGAAATACTTTTAAGCTACGAGATACTTCAGCGCGATGGTGCCGGACATTTATTACTCTTTTATGCGGTGATAAATATGTATTCGGGGTGCGCCTCGGAGCCTCAGCGAATCCAGACACAAATTGTCGAGTCGCAAGTCGAATTTTCTTATAGAAGAATAGTTTAACCCTCTGATACTTAACCATTTTTATCTAAAGAAAAATTAATCTTTAATGTATTATTTTGTTATATTTGCATCGTATATTATATCGCGTGATACACTTGTTCGCTATTTCAATTCTTGTCGGATAGAATTTGGAGAACAACGCCGTACTTTTTTGAAGATATCAATTTTTAATTCGATCTTCTTCAGAATATTTTTCAGTTTCGTTAAATTACGATCTATATATATCTGTACCTCACGTTTATTGCTAAATATGGCCGTCCGAGTTTGCTCACATAAAGACTGCATACAATGTTATCTCGAGCTCGGTATCAAGCGGCTACATTTAGCGCGGAGTATGAGTTATTAATACGGGCCTATTTGTAGTGGACAAGAGCGATTCTTCTTACGAACGAAGTCGAAGTTCCAATTGGTGCTTTAAGCGCGTCCACATCCGGAGAGGTAAGACTAATGTTAGTCGCGAACAGTTTGGCACACAAATTACCGTCCCGATTCCGCGGAACGCTCTCGGCCAAAACTTCGCGACGCGAAGACTGACAGGTTGCTCGGCATAAATGTAGTCATTACTGCGAAAGATGATTTCTGTTTTGCCAGCGAGATTTCTGCATGAATAGTGAGCGACAATACGGCTGACATTGAAAAAGTTCAGCATTTGCGAATTAATCAATCTTTTTATAGTAGGGGAAATCAATCTTATAAATTCGATTTTTAAAGATCAGAAAATTAGATAATTAAGTATTAGAAGTATTAAATATCTTCAAAATCTAAAAAAAAAAACAATATTGCTATTGCTGCATGGAAACGTTTAATTTTAATTTGCTATATTTAATTTTGTTTTTGTTTTATATATTTATTTGGTGTATAAACTGGATAAGAATATATATAATATAAAATTTTCGTGCTGCGAAAAGTTAATTAAAATTATTCTGTGATACTCATCGGTGTTGTTCAAGAATTTTAAATACGGGCGTGACACTACTTCTATTCTATTGTAATGTAAAACAGAGTGTAGAAATATAAGGCGACATAAAATTTGATAAGTTATGGCCGTCACACGTAGATACAAATCATGAAATGCGTCCAATTGTCAATGGTGAAAATGATTTTTCTTTGATTATGACATATGATTTTGGCTTAATTTGATTAGACTTTTGCTCTGGTCAGCAGCAATGGCTACTTTGATCTCGGCATATTATATCGTGTATTTACTTTGGTGCTCCCGGCCACTGATCAAAGTGATCGTTCCTTTCGTGGTGGAAAGATCGGTAATCAAAGTTCGCTCCGTCGATGTTTCTTTTTCAACACGGTACTTTATTTTTGCATTTATTCTCGTTTTCCAGTTGTTTTGTTTCTTTGCGATGAGGCAAATCTCTGCATATTGGACTTGACGTTTCGCGATCACGCGAAGAAGCGACTTCTATTTTGAATTTATTTTCTCCCTAGTATTTCTCTAGTAGTTCTCTAGTATTCGTTAATATGTAGTATATCTGTTATTCTTTATGGATTTTGAAAAGGAATTAGTTCCTTCTTGATAAGAAATAATAACAATTCTGTTTATATGTATGTATTACCAGCTGTTGCATTACATTAAAAATTAAATTGCTCTTTCTATAGACAAAATGCATTCTGTTGATTATTTTACAAATTCTATATATATATATATAATAACTATATATTTATATACCTCTGTAATTTATTGCGAGATATAAATTTATGGCATAAATCTTGCCATAAATTAATATCTCTAAAGATAGAAGAAAATTATACGAGATAGTGCGATTTTGTGTGAGTTCCTTAAGTCAAGTATCGAAAGATTAATTCGGAGTATATTTTGAAAATAATTTATATGATTTTATCCTTGCAAAAGTTTTTATATTATTACAAAAGTATTTATTGCAAACTACCTGATTCAGAGATAATTATTCAGAGATAATTATTCAGAGATTGCAATATCGGCGAATTTTCGAAAGAACGTTCTAACTGTGGTCTATCTTTATCCACCAATGACTTCTGCAAGTGGGAAATGTGAAGCATACACGTATGCAACCGGGGGACCGCGATTCTCGCGTGTCGCGACAGCATTCTCGCGCGAGGAAAGTAGCAGCGGCGCGGCGCGACGCCGCCGAGCGCGCGGCCTCCGGCGCAGGCTGACAAGAGGGGTGAGAAGGGGGTAGTAAACATAACCCAGATTCACGGCCGGTGGCGCCCAACCCAGGAGGGAGGCAGAAAGAGAGACAGAGATAGAGAAAGGGAGGCAGAAAGAGAGATAGAGATAGAGAAAGGGGGACAGAGAGAGAGAAGAGAGAGAGAGAGAGAGAGAGAGAGAGAAAAAGAAAAAGAGACGAGGGTGAACCAATAACCTAGCCTAATAGCATTGTGAAAGTCGACGTTGTTTCTCTTTCTCTTATCCTCTTTCTCGAGCAAAGGTCACCCTAGAAGAGTCCACGGGCTGAGTGCCGGTTCTATTTATAGCGACCATCACCTCTCCTCGTTTCTCTCTCTCTCTCTCTCTCTCTCTCTCTCTGCCCTTCGTTCCTTCTCTTCGTCCTTATCTTCACCACCTCCCGCAGCGTCGCTCTCTCTCTCTCTCTTCCCACTTTGCCCTCTCTGTTCTGCGCTTCCCTTCCTCGTCTCCTCTCAGGATCCTTGCTGCCGTCTCCCTTGGACCCCACGAACACCACCCCTGACACGTTTCCATCTCCCTGCCCGCCACCACCGCCCGCCGGTTGTCGCGCAGCCTCGTCCCACTCGATCCTCCCACGAAAGACCTATGAAGCTATAAATAGCTCGGGCTCTCCTCACCTTCCCTCCGCCCGCACCTCTCCCTAGTTGGTGGATCGAACGGCAGGAGTGGCGGCGGAACAGTCCCTACCTGTTAACCTACGGCGATGACGACGATGACGGCGCTGACAGCCGCCGTAGAGAACGGATGGATTCGCTCTGAGTGCGCGAGAGACTAAATAATAGGAGGTGACGTCTTCCGTTCATTTAAATTCTTTTATCACTGAAGATTATGAAATTATTTTAAAATATTTATTGTTTTCAAGTAGATTGTTTTTTTTATCACTATCTTATATGTTGAAACGTATAAAAATAATAATAAGAGGCGATTGCGAAAAAGATTTAATTAAGAATAAAATTTGCTTTGGTTTAATGAAATTACTTGAAATTGGTGTTTATATTATAATTTTTCGAATCCAGATAAAGATATGAAATATTGCGTTACATATGACAAAACAATTTTTTTTTTTGTATGTTTGCGAATAAACCTTGATAAAAATACGATATACGTTAATGATCGTACGTTAATAATTAATGATTTTAATATACTTTATGTTTGATTAAGATATCACGTACGTTTATGATTTTATATATCTTATTTTTGTTGAAATATTTAAGGATTTGACTCAAACGTGAATTGAATTATATCGAATATAATTTACAGTCGCATATATATATTGCCATATAATTCAGTGATGCCCTTATTTGTTTTTTTTTTTTTTTAAGCATTTGTCTTTAATCAGAGTGTTAACGATATCTCAGGGTATATCTGACGGGGATAACGTTCTGAGAGGCGTTTTGCGCCAGTATCCCGCGCGATTATGGGTCACACGCGCGAAATATCTCGGGGCTTCTCCTGGCAACACACCACGATCGCGCTCTCGCGGCGCGGCGGGCGGCTACCCTTCTTCTCGTCGTATTGTGCTGTCTTTTTCGTCGTGTCTCCCGTGAGTCAGAAAACGGGCGCCGTCTCGCGCTGTCACGGTGGCGCCAGGCTGCTCTCTCGCCGGGTAATTTTTCTGTCAAGTTCGGACTTTCCTACGTGCATTTCGCAGTCGACAATTGAGGATCGCTCGTGATAAACCATATCAGTACGACCGAAACGTGAATTTTAACTCCTAATTATTTTTATGAAAATAATAGAAGCGCAATTTAGTATCTCTCTTTCCGTCCTTCCCTCCCTTCCTTGCCTCCCCCGTTCCTTTATTTTATAAAAGCGTGCAGTGTTATATTAATAAACACAAATATTTGAGAAATTTGTAGCGACTTAGAATTAACAAATTTTAGAAAATATAATTTTAAGAAATAAACGATGCATATTTTACAATCTTTTTACTGAGAAGGAAATTAAGTCGAGAATTTGCATTGTATTAACTCACAAAGTATTAAGATATTAAATTTTTCGATAATGCATTAATTTCTGCATATTCTTTTTCTAAAGAAATCAGATTCTTATATCAATTATCATAGAAACAAAGTTTTAACGAATAATGATGTGTTTCCAAGATTATCGTAAAATATAAAAATATATCTATAGTTATTAAAGTTTAAAATCTTTTGTAATACATACACAAAAACACATTATATGATGAAGTAATCTTTCTTTTTATATAATTCTATATAATCCTTCCCCCCCTCTCTCCCTCTCTCGCTCTCTTTCTCTCTCTTAGTAAACGACGAGGAATTTAGGACACGTCCGAGATTATTTTCGTAGTTCAAGACACCGCGCGGGTATCGGCGCGATGAAAGAAAATTTGTTTAAAGATCCACGAGCAAGGCTCACTGCACTTTACCGCCTTTTCTCGCCTCTTCTCACGCTTCATCCTTCGTTCTCTTCGCCCCACTCGCCGCGCTTTGTCCGCCACCCTTAGATTTTTAAACTCTCTCTCTCTCTCTCTCTCTCTCTCTCTCTCTCTCTCTCTCTCTCTCTCTCTCTCTCTCTCTCTCTCTCTCTTCTTTCTTCCTTTCCCTCCTCGTCGACTTACATACATCTGTCTTTGTCTACCACCCGCGCGTCGGTTCTTTTTCACTATACGATGGCATGAAAACGTCGGCTCGTCGGACGCGCGGCGAATATTAATGCGTGTTTTTACACGTGTGGACGTTTATTTTTGTCCGTATTTTTAGCGGTCGGTATTTTCGAACGATTCGGTCACTATTTTCGTACTAGTACACACATGCGTCCGTTGTATTACTGCGAGAGAGTACCCGTCTAACCAAACTGTTCTTCAAACATGCAATACATGCTATTTCTCCGTCCCGTTATAGTATCCCGCACAATAATCAATTTTGTCAATCCGAACGGAGTTTCGGATGTTACTTTATGTAGAGAAAAGATACAATGCTGATAGAAAGAGAGGGAGACAGAGTAGATTTCTATTTTAAACATTAATTGCTTTAAAAGTAATTTTAAAAGATTGCATTACAAATATCACACGAGTCATATAAAAATCAATAAAAATAAAAATTTAATTAAGATGTACTACTTTTTGTATAATTCTCCAAAAATGATGTAATGTTATAGATATATTTTTTTGCTTGTTAGAAAGAGGGAGAGAAAATTACAAAAAAATATATCGGTTTAAATGAAAAGTATGAATTTTTTTTCGTTAGATACTTTTACAATTTCTTTATTTTGCTCTATTTGGAAGCAATAGCGTATCAAAAATTAGCTGCGTCGACGTATGTGTACTTTTGTCTTTTTTTTTTTTTTTATATTCCACGTGAGGTAAAGTGACAGTTCGTGGAAACACGAGCCACCCCGATAGCGATCCGTCTTACGATGAGATGTCGTCGACGATGAGATGCGCGGTTTTTTTAAAAGCAGAACGGTCGGCTTTTTAAAGACACATATTTATACACTCCAGACCTCATGCTGAGATCGAGACAACTCTGAACTCGATGCGATCCTTGTGTCTGGTTTTCCACGTGAGCCTACCGGATTTCGTTAAGGCTCGCGTTTCCCGTCGAAGACAGTACTTACGATTTTAATCATAGAACGTACAAGTCCGAAAACAATATATAATTACGGTGGAATAACATTTTGATACTGTGAATATTATACATATAAAAATGATCTCTTATCGATGATCCTGATATTTTCCCGAATAATGGGAACGTAATAATCGTATTACGAAAGCTTTCGTCACATTTGTAATATTGAAAATTGAATTGATATTTATACAGTAAGTAAAATGACTGTTAATATAAAACATAATCTATGCGAACCGCGGGATATGTTAAATATTTTTTGCGCAAATCGATATTTCTTTTTCCTTGCTTTTGGTGAAAAAATTATCTGACACTTATGAAGAAATAGCTTACACATATAAACTGTTTTTTTTTTTTGTATCGACAATTTTTCATAAATATTGACGAAGTTTTTTCCATTTTTCATTAATTTTTTAATTGCTTAATAATCAATGGCCAGTATTGGACATTGATGTTATTTCTGCTCTCGTAAAAAAAAGTATTCCAATAAAGGTCAATCAATCTGTGGTAATATATATATATATTAACATGTTTACTGAGTTTGTATAATTTTTTTAGCGTATAATTTTAAAAAATCTACTTTTATTTTCAGGTAAGTGCCAACAGTTTTCGCGTGCCCGGCTGTCACGATGGTGTCATACCAAGGGGTGAAAGGGCTGTAGCTAGGTAAGCAGCTAAAAATAAAGTTAGTACATCATATCGAGCGATCCGCTATAAATAGTTTCGAAGCAACTGAGAGGCTCTGAATGTATTAGAGTCGCCTGACTTGCTGCATCATCTTTTGCACAAGTTATAAAAATACGTTGCTACGTGACTCGTATATTATGCCACATTAGAATTACTCTGTTGTCCCGCTATATGTGCTCGCAAGCGCACGAAAGAAGAGCATTCTCTCAAAAATATTTTTTGTCCGAAAAATCCTTTTTTTATCGGAAACTGTGCAAAAGTGATAAGATTCACTTTGGTTATTCTTGATCGTCACTGATGTGACGTTCAACATGTATAAGTCGCAAATGTGAAACCTCAGTTCTCCATAGAATTATGAAGATAATGAAATAAAATATTAAAAAGACACTGGGATTTTTTATTTATTTATTCGACGCTTTCGTAAACATTTATATTTTCTTAAACGGGGAAGGCGCGCGATCACTTCCACTGAACTGCTCGAATATTGTAAAATCGACAATTTTCCAACCGCTTCTTTTGCATAACAATACATATGCATGAGATGTTACGCTCCATTCGGCCGATGTGTTTAACGGTATCCAGCCCGATGGATCGATAGAGTTTAGGGCGGGCGGCAGTGAGGGTTGATGGCGAGAGGAAACCCGCTTAGCGTGACCTTGCTCGCGCTATTTTTGGAAGACGGCACGTGATTGGGAGATGGCTCTTTTTTTTAGCCGTCGGCTGAAAGAAAAAAGGATTCCGTCGATCGAATTAAATCCACGGGAAGAAAACACTCGTCAAAAGCGCGGGAATGCATAATATCACGCGCGAGAAATTCATTGCGAGGGAAAAGGGACTCTTCTCTCTCGTTTTATAATACTCTACAAAAAGAATTGCCAAAATATTGTCATTGAGCCTGTTCACGACTTTTAGAAAGAAATCACCTGCAGCCTGCAGAGCAAAGGCGTCACGTGCAGAATCGCATCTCTCAAGTTTATTTTTGGGTGTGAGAGAAGAATATATGTAGATATATACGAGATAGGTTATTTATAGGCGATTTAGATTTTCTTTCCGAGAAATGCAAAAATTTCCCATACATATGAATTGGAGAGTCTCTGTAACTCGTTTACACGCACAACATACACACACATCACAAAAATACATTTCAGATTCAAGATACAAGTATAATGAACTCATCAAATTTAATCGCATTTCCTGAGCGTTAAATTACGTGTAAGGAATATCTCATGTCTTCATCTTCTCCTTTATTCGACTTTGTAATTTTGTGCTATAGATATATAAAGATGATCTCTGTTTATTAACCGTAATCGGCATATTAGGTATATCTATAGAAAAATTTTTTTATAGAAAATTACATTCTCCAGAATGATATCTCTTTGCGCACGTTTTACTGCATCATTCTGATTTTCGTGCGTTACGTCGAATTTGGCATTAATTTTTCTACAATAATGCATGCTGTTTCGATAATATGATGCATGTTTCGATGTTCTTTCGCAAAATGCAAATCAGTCAGGATTGCGTAATCAGAGAGCGCGATCTCGGACCAAATGTCAATTTGCGCAGCAGCATGATTAATCCAAATGAGCGAAGTAATACTGATTCCGCTTATCCGGCTTATCAATAACGTGGTCAAGGAAATATTGATAAAATATATTTCCTATTCCGATCGAATCTAGATAGATATGATAGAATGGAATTAATAATAGATTCAATTTCTCAAAATTGCTGAGTGCAATTTTCATAACAGATCAGTATTTGGATAAGTTTTCTTGGCAGAACAAACTATTATTTCTTGTCATAATTTTTTAATAAGAAACATTAAATTCCGCGATAATTATGTTCTGAATATGTAATTGCTGATATTTTGTATAAGAATAGTGTTTTATTATTTAATGTGCCAGACAAATTTTATTTGATTTGTCAGCCACGCCGATGAGTCACTGCGCGATATAGTTATTATATTTATGAAATAAAATGCATTTTATAGTGATCAAAAAATAATAAAAATTATTATTATTAAAGAAGCTTAATGTAAGCAAAAATACTTTTATTAAATATTTATTGTAAAACTAACAGTTTAATAAAATTATTTAATAATGGACATTGTATATGTAAACATTTATTAATAATTACTTAATCAATAAACATTTTATAAGTAAAAGTGATATATAACGATATTGTGTATTTGTTATAAACTTTTATATTACAATTCACATGGTAAATATAATTTTATAACAATAGGAGTGAATATTGGTTGTTTTAACAATAGAAATAGCAAACAATCGAACGATATTGATCAATAATTTTTATATTGAAGCAAAGAATTAAAGATTGAGTGATAGTTCAATATCTCAAATCGAAAATGTGATCGTAGTACCGCACTGGACTACATATCGGTGACCTACGATACTAATATTGCACCATACATCATATTTATATACTCGCGCCTGATATTAGAAAGTACTTCATGATTAAGTTTCTTTTTATAGCCAAAACATTAAACACCCTGAACGGAAAGTTACATCAGCATACCGGGTTACCGGTTAATCGCGTGCTCTGCAAATATTAATTTGAAATTTATTAAAAGATTTCTTATTAAAATTATGAGATTGCAAATTTTATGAGGTACCTTATAAAATACTAATAAATAATTTTTTTTTATATCTGCAGAGTTTATTGACGTAAAAATACATTCGTTATAATTATTTCATTTATCTAATCCGATCAGAAGCCTGAATGGATGATGCGATATGACTACGTGTATTTTTTGTTCTTCCACGTAGCATGACGTACGACAATTCGATAAGCGTAATCTGTGCAGTGTCATTAACGCCAGCGGTGCAGTCGCTGATTATTATACGATTTCGGTGAATTAAAGCGTAGAAAACAAAGGGCTAGCGATAAGAGAGCTTCCGGGAGCAGCCAGCCGCAGCGCCCACGGACTTCCGATAGCGTGCCTTGCATTTTTAATCCATTCAGATTACCGTACATTCGTCATATTGAAATTTGCCTTCTGTGTAATTTAGAAATCCTTTGAGAATAAATCTTTCGTTCTATTTTCGATGAGATTGACCTGATTGACTGTTCTTCGTCCGAAATTCGGGATCAATATTAAATCCTCTTTAATTTGAGCAAAACACTTTTAAACGCTAAGAAATAAACACACAGTTATGCGATTTATCTATTTTACATAGATAAATTAATGGATATAATTAAAATTGATTTCTGTCGAGATAACAAATTACAAGAAAAAATTAATTTTTAATTAAAACCCCGCAAAGTTTGATGAAAACCATTTTTACGGGGGACATCCATATAGACTCCGCTGCACAGTCGCGTTAATAAATGTTGCGCGATGTGCATTAGAAATTTAACGGCTCCTATACGGTAGCGATTGCCGCCAGACATATCGCCTCTCTCACGTGGGCAGACGTAATCGCGAGGGATATAACTGATCGGGATATAAATATCAGCCGCGAGAAAAATATCGATTTTTCAAGCGCGTAATAAGGCGAGCCCCCTGGGCTTGCTCCCCGATGATTAATCGGGCTCATCTATTTATGACGAGGAAACAGCGTTGAATAGAATGACGTACGAACCGCCGAACCGCCCACGTTATCGTAACGCACGTTTGCGTCCCGTCCCGTTCGATCGGTTCACAGGTTCGCACCATTTGCGCCGGAACGTTTGCGTTCGACACGTGTCGCGAGTATCCGCAATTATCCGTCTCGCCTGCGTGTCCATGCATATCGGTAACGAGAGACGAAGAGTTCTATTTTAAAAATGCGTTAAAAATGGAGAATAAAAAAGAATTATAAAGGCGTGCTTGATAGCTACACTCAGAGAAATAAATAATCGGATAATTCGTTCAAAAATTAACAAATGGATAATCCGATATTTTTAATCGGAATTATGAAAAGCCGATCAAGATTAGAATAATGTCCAATCAATGATGGCCGGATATCATTGATAATAATTGATCGGCTTTTTAATTATTCCGATTGAAAGTGTCGGATTGTCCGTTTGTTAGTTTTCGAATTAATTGTCCGATCATTTAGACCTGGATTTTTCTCTCGGTGTACGTAACTCGGAACGCAATAAACCCTCTTACACACCTGATGTAATGCGTAATTGTATATTTATTTTGCCGATAATCGAATCCCACGTCAAATTCGTTCGTTGAAGTGAACGTAATGCAAAATCAAATGCAGTTAAAAAGCGATATAAAAATTTATAACACAGGACACATTTAAATTATAACTATTAATAAATCTCACTTTATCGGAGTTTTAGAATTAGTGACAAACTCGAATTATAATTATAATTTTTACTAGGTAAATTCAACACAAGTCTCCAGTATCTAATAATTGTATATCTGAGAATCTTTAAGTTTACGCTTATAAGTAGTTATAAATTTCTGAGCCTTCACCGTGCTTTTAAAATCAAAATTAAAAAATCTACAATTATTAATATATTCGAAGTTATACAATTACAATTTATAATATCGGATAATTGTTTATTGTGGATTCTTAAGCAACGGTAAATTCCTATATGAGATTCAGCTTTGTCTACGCGAATCTTATGTCTTCCTCACCTCGCAGTTAGAGATGTGCGATTTCGTGCAAAATTATGCATCGCGATTGCGATGTTTCTTGAGAATCGCAGTGAATGTGATGTATTATATATCGCATCGCTATTTTTATCTTATATTTTGAATTGCGTAATTTTGTCATAAATGCAATATTGTGAATCACGTATATCATTTTATATCGTAAACACCATTTTAAATTTAAATATTAGACTATTTATAAACATGTACAAATGTTTACTCACTATATAAAAAAATGGCATATATTCTTCCATCTCTTGCCGCAAATAACTTGTGCATACGTTTATAATAATTTTCAGTTTATTTTTTAAGTTTTTTTTTGCGATTAAATACCACATTTTATAATACAAAATTTTTACGAATTAATAAAGAGAAACAAATTTCAAACAGATTAATTAAACCATGTCTAGTGTTAAAAATAAGCACTTTAATAATAGCACTCAGAGAAATAAATGATCGGACAATTCGTTCAAAAATTAACAAATGGATAATCCGATACTTTTAATTATAAAAAGCCGATCAAGATTAAAATAATGTCCGATCAATGATAGCCGGATATCATTGATAATTGATCGGCTTTTTAATTATTCCGATTGAAAGTGTCGGATTATCCGTTTGTTAATTTTCTAACGAATTGTCCGATCATTTAGACCTGGATTTTTCTCTCAATGAATTGGAAACCAAATGTGTATTTATAACATTTAAATACTTTGTTTTACCATTTTTCTATATAAATATTTAACGACTAAATACTTCATTACAAGTGCGATCTTGAGCTGCGATTTTATATCGCATTGCTCTTCAAGAAAAAAAATCGCTAGCGAAATATGCTAGCGATATATCGCAAAATCGCACATCTCTACTCACAAAAGCGGAACTGGCTCGCGGCGCCGGAGCCGCGAGAGACGATCCTGGGGAGCGAGGGAACGCGTGGACACAACAATGCTGGATTCTCTATAAATAATCGAGTCTGCGACGGCGGCCGCGCGGCGGCGCGGAAGTCGCGCACGCGCGCGAGAGGGAAAGAGACGGAGAAAGAGAAAAGAGAGGTGCGACGCGCGGCGCGGCCGCCTCGCGCCGCGCCGCGCGATGCAGTACTCCCTGCCGTACCGCGCGGTGCGTGTCTTCTCGCTGCGCGCTGCCGTTACCGCTCGATCGCGCTCCGTTCTCGGCGACCTTCGTCCCGCGTACCAGCAGCGACCGTCGCCGCCAGCGCGTCCCCCGGGTGCAACAGCAACAGCAACAGCAGCACCAGCAGCAGCAGCAGCAGCAACGTCGCGCCGCCGTCGGTGCGATCGCGGCGGTGCGCACCGCGCACGCTCTCGCGCGTATCGCGTCTCTTCGGTGTGACGTCGCGTCGTAGGTCGGCGTCGTGGCCGACGAAGAATGACAGTCGTCGTCGTCGCGGTCGATCGCGTGTGAGACACCGTGCGGTGCGAAAAGTCCAAGTCGTGGAACGTCGAACGCGGTCTGTGGTGAATTCCGAGTGTCATCGTCGTCGTCGTCGTCGGATATCTTGTCTCTCCGATTTTTCTCACGCGCGTTCTTGGTAGCCGCTTGAATTCGCCCGGTGGAGAACCACGGGGGAATCTGGAACGGATGCCGCATGAGAGGTAAATGGAGAAACTGTGCGTTCTTTCTTTATTTTTTGCGCGATCGTCCGGCGACGGCTGTCTCGCGCGCGGCAGCCATATTTCCGCGATTTCGCGGAGAGCGATGTCGCAACGAGCGGAGCGGCGACGACGACCCGTCCGCGGCCGCGGATCGTCTTGGCGCGTCCCGATGGTATGCGCGCGCGAGCGCGCTCCCATGCAGTCTGCATTTTTTCGCGCCGCTCCGCATCTCGGAGCGCGAGTGTCTCTCTCTCTCTCTCTCTCTCTCTCTCTCTCTCCCTCTCTCTCTCCCTCTCTCTCTCTCTCTCTCTCTCTCTCTCTCTCTCTCTCTCTCTCTCTCTCTCCCGCTCGATAGATAAGTACGGTTGACAATGTGCGTCGTGCAAAGACGGATCGGATGGAGCAAAGGTGAAGACGCATCTCCCCAGTCTCCCCATCT
This sequence comes from Temnothorax rugatulus, assembly GCA_035220575.1. NCBI lineage: Eukaryota > Metazoa > Arthropoda > Insecta > Hymenoptera > Formicidae > Temnothorax > Temnothorax rugatulus. The sequence goes on along the minus strand of JASTWL010000689.1, from coordinate 5,762 downwards.
CCCTCCTCCTTTCCGCCCTTCTCTTTCTCTTTCTTTTCTAGCGCGGCACCGCGTTTATCGCGCGCGGCTCCGTGGCGTCGAATATTAATGAACCTGATCGACGTAAACAGACCGCACGTTTCTGTTTTGCGTGCCGCGATAAATACGCTGCTTCTCTTCCACGGGAAAGCGGATGCGTCGAGTGCTTCGCGATCGTGCCCTGTGCCAATTAAAGGTCCACGACTACGCGACGCGACGAATCGATTGATTCGAGGGGAGCTTCAATTCGTTCGATACGAAGATCGCGTGGAAGTCGGAGGGTCTGTAGTTGTCGCTGAACGTGCGTCTCGGGAGTACACGTGTCGGAAGCGTAAACACGACGTACACTCGCGAGGATCCGATCGCGAGAGGGGATCGGTGGGAGAGAAGGCTCTCTCGGGCAGGAAAACGCTCCGCACGCAGGAAACACCTGTTGTGTGCGACGCCCACGTACGGAGTCGATCGCTCGCTCGCTCGCTCGCTCGTGCGTCGCTGACAGTAGATGCGTCGCGCGGCAGTCGATTATTAAACGGGTCACTCGGGTCGATCTGATGGATTCTGTAAAATAAAAAGTTAGGGAGATCGATAAAGTTACAAACTAATCGCGAGGTTAAAATTTAAAGGAGTGGAGCTCGTCTTGCGTTTGACCTCCGATGCCCATTTCTGTCAGTGCGGATTAACTTTAATCTCGGTTTAACTTACTTTCAATACTTAATTCTTAGAACCAGAAAAAGATAAGAAGTTAATTAAACCGAGATTAAAGTTAATCTACATTGAAGTAGAAGTGGGTGACATGAGAGAGGTTCGAGAAAGATCTCTTTAATTCTTCACGATCCGAATTAATCTTCAACGAATGACAGTACTTTAATACTCTAATTGCGCTTCAATATCTATATTGCTATTTGACAGTTGTGTTATTAATGTTCGAAATGACAATTGATTTCTCTTATCTGGAAGATTGTGCGAGGAACAAGTCATACCTATAATTCATCAGACGCAACGTGGACATCGTTTGTTATTCACTGTTTCGAATGTTTGGAAAAGGATTGTCGTAAATACGCAATTCACAAAGGGGATTGAACGGTAGAATATAATTGATGGTACACCATCTTAAACAGATATTATATTTTTAACTTTACTTTCCGTTTAATTATACATCGCGACTTAAATATCGGTTTCTCCATCTTATTATTGTTTAGTGTGTTATTACGATAAATATTACCACATGCCTCAGTGGTCGAATTGGTACAACGCTCTACACGGAATGAGGGAGGTTCCAAGTTCGAACCCTGGCTGAGGTAATATTTTTCGCAATAAATTTAATAATTCAATTTAATTTAAATTATTTAAAAATGAGATGCTTATATATATATTATATAAGTATCAAAGATTATTAACGTCTTGACGATTAATCGGACCAAAACCAATGGTCGAATCGTCACGATGATTATTTGCCAATTGTAGTCGATGAAATAAAAGTCTAATGTTTTATATTTTAAAATTTGTTTTTCTATATATTTTTGCACGGAGAAACACGTGCTTTATAACGAGAGATATATAAAAATATAAATTATGTATTCGAAGTTTTCCTGAAAATTAGCACGGTTGATGTATGACTTGTCTGTCTATATTAATACAAAGATATAAAAAACTTTTTTTTATTTTTTACTTGACTCTCTTTTGAAAAACATTGTTTTAATACTAAAATATTTCGCAACAAATAGAATATGATGGTACATCGTTTTAAATGGATTTATATTTTTAAATTTGTTTTTCTATTATTTTTACACACAGAGAGACACGTTGTTTATAACGAGAAATATAAAAAGATAAATTATGCATTCAAAGTTTTTCTGAAAATTAGCACGGTTGATGTCTGTCTATATTAATACAAAATATAATATCCTTTTTAATTTTTTATTATAGACTGTTTCTCTTTTGAGAAACACATTGTTTTAATACTACTAAAATTTTTCGCTACAAATTGTTTCGCGTTACTTTATTAATCTAAGTTTATCATAACAAAGTATGCCAAGGGATGGCAGCTCCATATTTTTTTCTGATACCATAAGCCTACATTAATTCTAATTTTCTTAAAATTGTATTCTATATAATTCTACAGCAAGTTTTTTGAATAAATGATGTCTTATGATCGCGAATGTATGTAAAGAGAAATTTCTACGCCTGGAAATATTGTTATTGAAGAGAAACACAGACGTCACGTCACGGTGGCATGGCGATTTATGCTGCTCGGTGTCGAACATAAAGAATCAGCATTTTCATCTGTGCTCGATGAATGAGGAACGGCCCGGCTATAGCCATGACGTGACGATCGAACGGATTCGGTTCGATTCCCCATTGATCCCGGACGTCGCATCGCGCGAAGAACGTCGTTGAGCGGTCAACGAACGAAAACTATATGCGGCATGAACGCGCCGAGGAAAGATTTACGCGCGAGTTGCGTCGCGCAACATGACGGCGACAGTGATCACGTCACAACGATCACGTTTGTCGAATCAAACGATCGCGCGTGGAATTGAAAATAACGATATTTCGCCCGTTGCCACGTAAAGGTCCTCCTCGCATGCGTCTTCACGCGCGCGAGAACGAGTCGCTTGACATTTGCGCCGGTCGTAGACGATTAATATCTCGATAACCTTATCCGGCCGAAAGCCCATAAATAATATTTTACGCCGTATAAAAATATCGTTGTCATTGTACGCGATGTGGATTTATAATTTATTTATTTATTTTTACTTATCTGACCCCGAAGTGTTATCGCATTCCAAATTAACTAACGTATTTATGCATTTGAAAGTGTAAACGATGTTAATAATTATCTACACTTTTTATTGTTTTAATTTAAAATGATATTTTTATAACGTTATATTAAGTATAGATTAAGGATAACAGTATCCGCCAAAACGAAATATTATATTTTACGGTAAAAGAATTGAATTTTATTTCAATTAATTATATAGATAGATGGAACGTTATTGATATTATGCAAAGGACATTATATAAAAATAGACAAAGTAATGGGATTAATTTCGTATGCAACTCTCATGTAGTAATACCATTAATTTTATTTCATATAATTTCATATAACCAACAATGCCGTTTGTACGCAACGCAGATTATATTACCGGACCAATTAGCGGCGTGTTGAGATATGCAATTTAATTGGGTTAAGCGGATATGCGAGTGCGCAATATTGGAATCTTCCACAGATTCGATGCGCGCATGTTTGCAGTCGATAAACACGTATGAAATCGAACGGTGTTTGTAAAACTTCCACTTTTACGCAAGCTGCAACTCGAGACAACCTAAAAAAATATTCACTTCAAAAGATATTAGAAAGAGAGATTTACGTTTATAAAATCAGAAAATATTCTAATTTTATCAAAACATATATAGATACACGCAAAATCAATCTGAACATACGTGCATGCCTTTTAATTTAAACGTACTAAAATTAAATTTCTTGATAACTATGCCATAAATCAAGATACCATCTATTACATACAAGTAAAATTTATTTGTAGAGAGAATATAAAATTATATTCTATTTGCATCCACACTTAAAAAGTGTGATTTTAAGAAAAAAAGCCGTTATGTTAGTCGCAGATAAGATATTACTTACTTACGTTTCAACATTTTTGTTAAAGAGAAATAGTTTCACTCTTTAACAAGGAATATCGTATATCTATATAGTAGGCGTATTATTGAACATCTTCACAGGATAATCTTATAATTATGATTGCCGATTTATACATATAATATGTAATGGTTATGTAATAATTGTGAGATTCGGTTACAACTCAAGAATTCTCAGTTTCGCGACATGTCTGTAAAGGTAAAAAGATTTTAGCTTTTGACAAGAAATAGCGTTATACTCATCTGTAATGCCTCCGAGGGCTCCGAGCTGCATAAAGCGAACTTAACATGAGAGAATTAAAATTCCACCTATAGGTCGCACCGCGACTCGCGAGCGCTCCCTCTATTTCTGCTATTCCTTTCCTCGCATACCACCATCGATATCGATTCATCGCGACATTTTCCGACGTGGAAGCTGAAGAAACTTACTTCCGAAGCCGTGTCATTCCCCACGTAACCGCGTAACCTATGTACGCGCACGCAACGTGAGAGAAAGAGAGAAATATGATATAGAAACTTTCCCCTCGTAAAACGCGCGATTCGCGCGTCGCTTCTTTCACGAAGCAACGGATCGCAAATTCGTTCTCCCTAAGTTCTGACCCACATAACGGAGAGTTCTTGCAACTGTTTTCATAATCGTGAACGATCACCCACGGTGAACTTGTTAATTAAGTCGACGGATTTTGACGTAGTTTAACTCTCGAACGCCATGCTCCACGCTGTCAGTCTTGAAAGTTACAACAAACTTGATATTTGCGGTCGTTAACCTTTTTTTTTTAGTCTAAAGTGCTTGAAAAAATTCTTTCACGTTTTTAAGAAAGTTAAAATGAAAAAATTATTACGAATCTCTCACAAAAAGAGTTAAGAATCTGTCAAGACTCTGACACAAATCACAAAATTAATAAGGACATAAGAAATGTCGAAAATTTCTCTGTAATTTCTGAATGCCACAGAGTCCCAATCTGTGTATACTCCATTTTATGTTCTCAAACGAATTAATATTACATGTGCTTGATATATCTTGTACATCTATTTTACACTTGATACAGTTATTATGATAAACTCAGTTATTAAAATAAATTATTGGAAAATTATTGTAACTATACTCTTTTTAATGATTATCGTCTTAGAATTATTTTCTTATATGATATTTAATATGATAATTAAAAAATTCCAAGTCAAATTACTCTTTACTGGTAAAAAGATAAACTTCTCTCGCTGCAATTAGAGGAGACCGGGGCTCGTTGGCACAAGAGGCAAGTTGGCAATGCATTTTATGTATTTATAGCAAAAAAAACAATGAAAAAGTTATCACAAAATATCTCTTTTATGACATAGTATTTTTCCCAAAATTTTATTTAAATAAAACAAGTATTACAATAGAAAAAGAGAAAACTCTGATTCAGGAGGTGGCAAGTAAATTTTCAAGCGTTTCAAAATATCGTATTAATGTTCTTCAGCTTGAGAAGTAAATCAAAGTGACGTATTATTGTTAGTTAAAAGTTTCTGTTAATATACGACATGTTATTTTGAGGAACAACAGTAATTTATCGTAATAAAATGACTGAAATCAAACATATGTAGGGATGGGGTATGTTGGGTCATATCAAGGCACGCTTAGCTTGACTTGTTGTTGCCGCGCGCGTGAGACTTGTGTGAGTATGTGATTTGCTACCTACAATGTTGATAGAAGCTAGATATATATTTATATTAATATTTTTATGTTGAAGAAAGCTACATCTAAAATAGTTTACAATTGTTTTTCTGCAACAGCATTTTGCTATTCGATCATTACAAAATAACTTTAAATTTAAAAGATACAATTAATCTTTATCAAGAAGTACATATCTGTTACCTGTTTTGTGTTTCTATTACGTTTTCATTAATTTAACATGGACTTATATCGCATAGTCAACTTACCCTACTATCGGGGCAAGTTGGCTACAATGCAGCATGTTCGTATTACACTTATTACAAAGAAACTATACAGTATACAGGAGCGTTTCTGGCATGAAAATGTAGAGAAAGGTTCTCTCTGTCATATTAGTACTGTTTAATCATGAAAATTAGTTGTTTAAAAACTCAAA
>JASTWL010000688.1:0-94288 GCA_035220575.1 Temnothorax rugatulus | reverse complement strand
GTCTTCCGCAAAGTGTAGCGGTTCGGTCTCTTATGTAATTGGTGTGTGGCACTTAGAAGTTGCTCTGTACCAAAGGAGAAATGGAACAAATCATTTTCGGCGTAGCCAGAATATTTAAGTGGTTCCGGGGTAGGTTTTGTGAGCAGAAGGGTTCTTCCGCAGAGTGTATCGGTTCGGTCTTTTATGTACTTGTTGTGCGGCACTTAGAAGTTGCTCTGTGCCAAAGGAGAAATGGAACAAATCATTTTCGGCGTAGCCAGAATATTTAAAGTGGTCCGGGGTAGGTTTTTGAGCATAAGGGTGTCTTCCGCAGAGTGTATCGGTTCGGTCTTTTATGTACTTTGTGTGTGGCACTTAGAAGTTGCTCTGTGTCAAGGAGAAATGGAACAAATCATTTTCGGCGTAGCCAGAATATTTAAGTGATCCGGGGGGAGTTCTCTTGAGCATAAGGGGGTCTTCCGCAGAGTGTATCAGGTGTCGGTCTTTTATGTACTTTGTGTGTGGCACTTAGAAGTTGCTCTGTGCCAAAGGAGAAATGGAACAAATCATTTCGACGTAGCCAGAATATGTTAAAGTGGTCCGAGGGTAGTTTTTTAGCATAAGGGTGTCTTCCGCAGGGTGCATCGGTTCAGTCTTTCATGTACTTTGTGTGTGGCACTTAGAAGTTGCTCTGTGCCAAAGGAGAAATGGAATAAATCATTCTCGACTTAGCCAGAATATTTAAAGTGGTCCGGGGTAAGTTTTTGAGCATAAGGGTGTCTTCCGCAGGGTGTATCGGGTTCAGTCTCTCATGTACGTTGTGTGTGGCACTTAAGAAGTTGCTCTGTGCCAAAGGAGAAATGGAACAAATGCGTTTTAGAGACGCAAGAAATTTTTTAGTCGTCTGAAGGGTAGTATTATCGTGTGTAAGGATGCCTTCCGACGCGTGTATTCGCTCCTACTATTTTTTGGTTGTGTGTCTGACGCTTAGAACTAACTCTATGGCGAAAGGGGAAGTGGAACAAATCGGTTTTAGAGATGCAAGAATTTTTTCAGTTGTCTGAAGGGTAGTTTATCGTGTGTAAGGGTGCTTTCCGACGCGTGTATTCGCTCCTACTATTTTTTATTGTTTGTCTGACGCTTAGAACTAACTCTGTGCGAAAGGGGAAATGGAACAAATCGGTTTTAAAAAAATCGCTCCAGGAACGTTCCAAACTTCAACCAGCTCGATTGTTTGATATAACCACTTTCTTCGAGCTAACATGCTGCGCGCGGACACATACTTAACGCCTTTTTTTTACCTTTTTTAAAAAGGTAATTTGGTTGTGATATACTTCCATATGAATCCCCATGCAAGCAGCATTTTGACGTCCGCCCGACGTTAAGATAAACACACTTAACGTTGGTATCCAACGTTTCATATAATACGTACTTATCAATTTGGCACAAATAAATGGCTTTAGAGGAAAAATGATAGTTTGCGCAGTCTTTGATACTATTGTAATTTTGCCATAAATACACGAACCAGCACTGAAAATGTATAACAAACCCACTTTATTGATAAATGTGGAAATAATAGGTCGAAATTAGACAAATCCCTTCTAAAATATTCCAATTTACTAAATATTCTATTAAATAAAAATTTTCAAAACGTAGAATTTTATTTTTTTTTATCAAAATTACTTTTAAAATAAACATGTTGTCAAAACTTTAACAACAGATATTATATAATGCTTTAAATTCTTAATAAAATGCGTTAAAAAATATAAACCTAAATATACTGGAAAATGGCAGATTATTTGCCGTCCTCTTTGAGGAATGAAAATGGCGAAGTCAGCGTTCCACACTATATCAAGCTTTACGTAGTAAAAGGTGCGATAAATTCTACTAAGATGTCTTCTCGTATAAATAATGAACTTTTTCAGACTTTTGCAAACTAAGTGTAGTATACCACTGTAGGCAAAATTGTACCTATATTGACTAAAAGTCTTAACGAGGTCGCCAAACTGACTTAACATGTCGATAAAGTATCGATTATAGTTGAAAATTCTATACTAGATTTGCGAATGCGTCGTATATCTTAACCAAATCCAACCGATATCTATATCTATATCTTTCGATGGCTCTGATGTGTTATTTTTTTTTCTTTTAAAATTTTTATGCTCTAGATCTTTTTGCTTACTCATAGAGAAGGCTCTGTTTTCGTTAAAAAAAAAATTTTTTGTTTTTCTGAATGTGTTCAGAATGTTCTAAAACGTCGAAAAATTGCAATTTTAAAAAATGTCTGTATGTGTGTGTGTATGTGCCAAATTTACCGAAATTTCTATAACTTCCGCAAATATTGAGATATCGGGCTGTTTTTTTTTTAAATCGATAGAGTATCATTCAAGGAAGGTTGGTATTGAATTTGGCGATGGATCGAATAAAGGGGTTCTTTTTTAAAAAAATTTTGAATTTCTTTTAGAAATGTCCGTTGTTGTTCTAACTTCCACAAATATTGAGATATCGGGCTGTTTTTTTTTAGAATCGATTGAGTATCATTCAAGGAAGGTTGGTATTGAATTTGGCGATTATCGGTAAAGGGGTTCTTTTTTAAAAAATTTTTGAATTTTTTCAGAAATGGTTCGTGGTTGCTATGACTTTTGCAAATTTTAAAATATTGGGCTATTTTTAATTTTATATTCTTCAGTCTTTTCTATCCCTATTTCATATATAATACTTTAAGATTAGGATGGATTATCGGTATATCTAATAATCGGTAAAGGGTTTTTTCTTTATAAAATTTTGAATTTTTTGAGGATCAGTGAAGGGATTTCTGCTTAAAAAGTGTATAAGATGTACATGTAATTTCATATAAAGTATCATTAAAAACCTACATTCCGCTTTCAGCATCGTGAACGCTTTTCGGATCACGGCGGACGGCCATGAAGCGATCGCATTTGTCATTTGTATCCTGTCAAATTTAATATGTGCGGAGAATTATTAAATTTATATATTATTTTACAAAATACGTACACACAATATACATATAGGCATTTACACAGTATATAGTGCATAATTCTGAGGAATATAAGTTTATTCTAAAGTTTGAAGAGCTTTATAGCTGGGTATCAAATATATACATAAAAAAAATTATCAATATATACATAAGTATATATACATATATATAGCATCAACTAACCATGTCAAGATCCAAGGCAAATTGTTCATCAAAATGGAAAAACAAAATGTTATCAACACATTGTTTAAGCCATATAAGAATGGAAAGTCAAGTAAAACCACTAGAAAGTTAATCTTTAATAACGGGTAAACATGCTTTATATCATAATACTGAAGGAGAGCTCACTCCTCTTCAATTCAATGAAATTAGGCTTAATCAAAATAACTTTTAGATAGTGCATATATATATATATATACACTATATATATACACTATATACACTATATATATATATATATACAATATATATATATATATATATATATATATACAATATATATATATATATATATATATATATATATATATATTGTTTTATATATGTTTTGTTTATATATTTTTTATTTGTATACATATTGTTTCCAGAACATCTCCAAGAATAGGACCACCTCTTATGTCTAGCACAAGATATAATGTATCACCACTGCAAAATCAAGAAATCCCAAAGAATGTAAAAGATCTTGCAAAATTATTAAGTGCTCCAGTGATTCAAGCCTTTCCGCTAGTCGACGAAAGCGTGATTAATTCTATATTGATTCCACCTGAAATGTTTGGAATGACCCATGCTACAATCATCAGTATTCCTCAGCCGTTCGTGGTCCCTTATTTAGAAAAAGTGAATGCGATTGCTACTATAGAAGCTCATCTACGAAATGTTATTCAGCAGTTAAAGCAACAATTACAAAGTCAAGATTCTGTAAACATAGACAATCTATTCACATATTTGACACAGACTTAGAAGAGATGTAAGTTTGCATTTAGAAATAATGGCCGGTTATTCACAGTCGGTTCTTATTTCAAGACTGTCTTATAATTAGTAGCTTTTTGTGATCAAGTTCAAAACATTTTAAGATTATCTTAAGACGGTCTAAAATGTATAATAACGGAATATATAAGTACCGGGCAAGGTGAAGTATTAGGCATAATGGCGTACAATACTAGCTGGAACAGCCAATCAAATTTGGGTCAAGGCACCAGCAAAATTTATATAGTAAAACGGTTTCTTCACCGTCCGATAAGTTTATCTTTGGGTTAAATTCACTATTTGTCTCTTAAAATTATCCGACAGTGAAGAAACCGGGCATAAATAAGAACAAGGGCTAATATAAGAGTCAAAACGCGATGTTAGAGCGCAGCTATATTACAATATAATAGTTCTAACAAAGGTTTCTATAAGAAAAAGCAACGCAAACAATTTGGCTCACTTTGGAGACGTGTCCAAAACAATTGTACAAATTGACGTCAAGATATAAAGAGCCTTTATATCTTGACGTTGATTTGTGCAGTTGGTTTTGACACGTCTCTTAATATTTATTGCTACGATTTTATAATTTGACTCACTTGACAATTTATATAATTTCATATAATTAATTACACAGGCACACAAAAAAAGTGTTTTGGACAAGACACTACACTAGTGTATTCCAATGTATTTTTTCCCGCTGAATCCGAATCCGAAAGCAGAATTGTCAGATTGGCTACTTTTAATTGTCGGATTCGGATTCAGCGGGAAAAAATACGTGGGAATACACTAAGGCCGGTATTCATAGTCGATTCTTATTTCAAGACCGTCTTAAGTGATGTCTTAAGATGCTAATACGGCCCTCTGATTGGCTGATGACGCCTTAAGACTGTACTTAAGACGATCTTGGATATAAGGATCCGACTATGAATACCGGCCTAAGTGTAGTGTCTTGTCCAAAACACTTTTTTTGTGTGCCTGTGTTATCAGACACTATATTATTATTTTTAATATTTTTCTTGTTTGTGTTTTAAATTAACGGTCCAGATTTGATTATATTGTGATTAAACAAGCATGCCACAGTTATATAAATCAAACAAATAATGTCTTAATATGTCAGCGTCTTAATATTTATTTTAAAAAATGAGCAGCGTGTACAGTAACTAAAATAGAAAATTGTTTTTTTGGATAGTGAAAAACTAAAAATATTAAACGCGAATATTCACATTTATTGCAGAATTCAACAAGCAATTTGGATGTGAAAATCGCATATTTGTCATCAAATAATGGGAAATTGGAAAATGTATGATGACCTAAATAGAAAATAATTCCATAATTCCATTATCTAAAACGCTATCGCAAAAAAAGAAAATATTATTCTTAATTTTTTGTTAAACTCTACATGATTCATTAATACGGCTAATCGAACAATATTATGCGATTGCAATAATCGACCGATTGCAATTAAATTATTAATTGACCGATATTTAATGGAGGGTAAGCCAATTTTTGTTTTAAATTACAAAATGCGTGATTATAGGTAAACAGGGCGGTCTTCCTCTTCATCTCCTGAACTTCGGTCTCCTCGAACCTTGGTCCCCAGCATCTACAGTCGGACTCCCAAGTTGTGCGCGTTAAAATTGCGAGTGTTCGAGGATCCAGCACCTTATTCCATTCGAGGATCCAGCACCAGAGTTCCAGCACCTTATTCCATTCGAGGATCCAGCACCAGAGTTCCAGCATTTTATTTGAAATCCGCCTGGCATCAAGTAGTAAGTCTCATAGTTCTTTTCTTTCTTTTTCCGTGTTATCGTCTCCCTTTTTAAGTGGTCTATCAACCATTGGATTCTCGCGAGTTCACTATAACCAGTTACTATCGTAAGTTTAGGTCGATCGGTGTAGGCAACCCGGTTCACTGACACCTTGAGCTCGTGGTGGACACTATCGAGGGTTTGGGTCGATCGGTGTAGGCAAGCCGGTTCACTGACTCCTTGAGCTCGTGATGGATTACTACCGTGGGTTTGGGTCGATCGGTGTAGGCAAGCCGGTTCACTGACACCTTGAGCTCGTGGTAGATACTATCGTGGGTTTGGATCGGTGATGGAAAGCCGGTGCACTGACACCTTGAGCTCGTAATAGTCCCTTTGTACCCTTTTGAGAGGGTCCGAGGAAGATTGACCACTAAACAAATAAAATCATTTTAGTGGACCGGGAAGTTCCACCTTCTGAGCACCAAAATCTCCGCTCGATCAAGCGGAAAAGGAATCGCCGGAATCGGCAGGCGCAAAAAAACCTAGGAGATTTGGTATCGGAGTCCCTCCGATGCGAACGCGAGAACACCGATCCTCCGTGTCTCGCCACTTTACCAGCTTTCACCGACCAACCCGGCTCGTCACGGGAGAGTCGGCCCACTATCGCACCTCGCCCGATTATTCTACCATCTCGCCCCTTTTCCCCGCCTTTTCGTCCCGCGTTTGTCGCGTGGCCCCATTTCGCGTGGTCCCGGTCAACCGCGATCCTGCCGCCTTACTCGAACCTCCCGATTCCCCCTCCTCTTCCCGAAGTCCGTCCCCGACCTCCTCGACCGCTTCGACTCTCGATCTCGAGAAACCAGTCGAACCCGAGGTGGTTACCCTTGATTAGGAATTAAGCATAAAATTATTTATCTTCCTTAAATACTTTGATACACCGCACACATATTCAATTAGAGTTATGTAACTTCATTCCGATTAATTGTAATAATAGCGGGCAGGATGTTTATTTTCAAATAGGTTTTCCCCTCAAAAATCTTGCCCGATCACCTCCGCACTAATGTAACACCCGCGAAGAATACACACACCTTACACATACATTTTTCATTATGAAACGTTTTCCCGTTTAATTTGCCTACGCCTTACCTAATGTAATATCGATAGTTAACTTAATTCGGAATAAATGTTTTATTTTTGTTAAATATAAATTTCCATCTCATTTATTTGTAACGTAAGACCTCACCCACTACTCTCCCTCTCACGAAATCGCACGAGGTCCGATCCTAAGTTAAAGGGACTAAATTCCCTGACTTAAAAGAGGACCGACGATCGCACCGCTCACGGAAGGCGTCCTACCGTCTCCACGGACGTTGACCCTTCCTGAGCCATTGAAAAGTGCTTTTGGCTCGCGCCACGCGCCTCAGAGCGTGTACCTGCGGGCAACATTTGTGAGTATCTGGCTGCGTCCTTCCTTACTCCGACCCCTCTGGTTAGCCTTTCCTTCGCTTCCCAGATTTTCTTATCCTAATCCCGGGGTTGGACGTAACAGATACATTTAATTAATTACAATTTCTTACCTACACAAGGAGGATCCAACGTAGCACCAATAGATTGCCATGCTAAATCTTTCGCTTGCTTATCTTTGAACATTTTTGTACCCTTGGCATATAAAATAATATTATTACGAACAAGAGAAATAATTTTTCTTGTTCTTTCAACGTTCCAGTATGAACTTGATACATTCAATGAATTATCCATCATCACAAATTTATTTTTACAATTTTTGAATAAATATTTTGGTCGACTGTTTAGTAGCGTGCTTTACTGATATTCGTTCACCTATTAGGAGACAAATAAGAGCATGTAAATATTTATATTTTTATTACACTCTCATTCACACACAACCACATGTATATGTATTATGTATAGGTATATGTATATGTGTTGTGACGTTGCGAACCGCCGCGCCGGCCGTCACAAGGCGCGGAATTTTGCGCTCAACGTAACGAAAAATTATACACTTTATTGCACTCCCGGGAAAGTTCTACCCCTGTTTCATATATAATTCTTTAAGATTCAGTCAACTATTTCCCGAAAGATTAATTTTTAAAATCGATTACCAGAAGATCAGTAACGAAAAACTATTCACCTTACGGCACTTCCCGGAAAATTCTACTCTCACTTCATATTTCTCGAAAATTTACAAAAATTTCTGAACCAGTTTTCAAAAAAATCGGTAACGAAGAATTATACATTTTATGGCAATTTCCCGTGAAATTCTACTCCTACTTTACCCAAAACAAGTAGAAACTTGCACATTGCTTCCTCATAGTTTTTAAGTGTGCAAGTAGAAACTTGCACATTGCTTCCTCATAGTTTTTAAGTGTGCAAGTAGACGCCTGCACATTGTTTTCTTATGGTTTTGAAATGTGCAAGTAAAAACCTTCGCTCACAAAGCTCCTCTATGAGTGTTTAGTCCCGAATTCAATATACGCGCCATGCGCCCTCTGCGATACTTTATGCTTGCGCGACCATCTTTATCAATATCGATATATCGACCGATCTGCGATCGTTGTATCGAGGGCGTCGACTACCCGTCTTCTTCTTTCTTCGTGAGAGTCGTGTAACGATAGAGCCTCATGGCGGTTGAGCGCAAATAGCGTGTGCAATAAAAAGTCGAGAAATACAAGCGTGGCACTTCTTCAACCCGAGCATAAGCCGACCTTAGTAAACACAGGTCGCAACATTGGTCCTTCGAGCCGGATTCTGAAGTTTCCGTGCAATTCTCGTGCGTAACGTACACGAAAATACGTACACGACCGCCATTACAAGGACAGCCACCGTTGAAACAATACGGACTCAGTACAATTGCCATCCTTAGTCAAGAAGGACGAGCACGTACACCGGCTGTCGTCATCGTTTTCGCATTACCGCGAAGCACGGCCTCTCCTATTTGCCGTACGAGGCGTCGCAATACAGCGTCGCAGCGGCACATAGCATTTCTCGCATTCGTGCGAGCTATAACCGCGTCGTGCTAACGCACGGCGTCCTCTCGCAATTCCGCGAGCTATCACCGGACCACCTCCTATCCAGCAGAGGACGGTCTACATCGCAATCCTGAGGTTATCACCGGGCTTGTCTCCGTCGCATCCTGGCGAGCCTCACCGGACTTCGACGTGCCTCAACGACACGACGCACAGAGGATTACACTAAAGACAGCGCAGAGTCCTTTTGAATAAATCAAGGTTTATCTGGTGACCTACTGTTACATTTGTAAGCGCCGAATAACTGTCGTTGTCTAAAATTACCTAAAACGTTTAGTAACACGTAAGTAAATATAATTGCGAATTTTATTAAAAAGGATTCGATTATACGATATATACATTTATGTATGCTACGTATAAAATTCTTCGCGATTGTGGATTCTAAGAGAATTACTAGAACTCGCTCGGAGAAGCTCGTACGTTGTTATCGAACAAGAAATTATATTCCTTCGCGATGGCAGAATTAGGGCTTTTAGTTAAGCAACGCGGTAGAGTGAAGGCAAAGCTCACAATTTTCAATAATTTTATCGAGCGCGTTGACGCAGCGCCAGAAAGCAAGGAAGAGTTACCCTTGCGAATTGAAAAGGCAGAGAGTCTCTTAGCAGAATTCGATTCAATTCAATTACATTCATAGTCACATGTATAATTATTAGTATTTATTTGTTTTGGCTTCCTCATAGAGGAAGCTTTGTGTATTATATATGAAATAGGGGTAGCAAAGACTGAAGAATATAATGAAATTAAAAATAGCCTAACGTTTCAAAATTTGCGATAGTTAGAACAACCACGGCATTTCTAAAATTAAGCCCGATATCTCAATATTTGCGCAAGTTAGAGCAACCACAGACATTTCTAAAAAAATTCAAAATTTTTTTAAAAAAGAACCCTTTTACTGATTATCGCCAAATTCAATACCAACCTTCCTTGAACGATACTCTATCGATTAAAAAAAAACAGCCCGATATCTCAATATTTACGGAAATTAGAGCAACCACAGACATTAAATCTGCACATACACACACACACACACACACATACGGACATTTTTTTTTAGGCGATATTTAGACGTTTTACAACAATCTGAACATATTGGCGGAAAAAACTCAATATTATATATGAAATAGGGGTAGAAAAGAAAAATATAATAAAACTGAAAAATATAATAAAATTAGAAATAGCCCAATATTTCAAAATTTGCAAAAGTTATAGCAACCATCACGGACATTTCTAAATAATTTAAAAGTATCGCAGTTTTAGCTGATTTCCTAAATTTTTGAAAAAAAGAATTTGATGAAATAATTAAAATTTTAATGCTTTCTGCATAAATTTTAAAAAAATATTTTTTAATACTCCAATACTTTAATAATAATATTTTAAATATGTTGCAATAGGATTACCTGTATATGTTTTCTTTATTAAAAATATTGAACTATACTGTACTTTCCTTTCTTCTGCGAGCAACCACGGACATTTTTAAAAAAACTCAAAAATTTTTTTAAAAAAGAACCCTTTTACCGATCATCGCCAAATTCAATACCAACCTTCCTTGAACGATACTCTATCGATTAAAAAAAATTCAATCCGATATCTCAATATTTGCGGAAGTTAGAGCAACCACGGACATTTTAAAAAAAACTCAAAATTTTTTAAAAAAAGAACCCCTTTACCGATCATCGCCAAATTCAATACCAACCTTCCTTGAATGATACTCTATCGATTAAAAAAAAAAAACAGCCCGATATCTCAATATTTGCGGAAGTTAGAGCAACCACGGACATTTCTAAAAAAATTAAAAATTTTTTTAAAAAAGAACCCCTTTACCGATCATCGCCAAATTCAATACCAACCTTCCTTGAATGATACTCTATCGATTAAAAAAAAAAACAGCCCGATATCTCAATATTTGCGGAAGTTAGAGCAACCACAGACATTAAATCTGCACATACACACACACACACACACACACACACACACACATACGGACATTTTTTTTTAGGCGATATTTCGACGTTTTACAACAATCTGAACATATTGGCAGAAAAAACTCAAAAACCAATCTCTTCGTTGGTTTCTTCTACCCCTATTTCATATATAATTAATTTAAATTTGGTTGATTAGACCCAACTTTATACGCAATCAAAGGTCCATATACGAATTTACGAAAACAAAGCTTCCTCTATGAGGAAGCAAAAAGGCGCCAAGTACACGCTCTAAAAAAACCGATGAGGTATCTTTGTACCTAAAAAAATTGATGTGGTATGTTTGTACCTAAAAAAAACCGATGTGGTATGTTTGTATCTCAAAAAACCGATGAGGTATCTTTGTATTAAGTGATCTATTACAATTACAACAAAGAAATTATATCTCTTTAAATTACAGCGCCAATTATAGAGAGAACATATATATATTGCCTTAAAAAATAATCTCGAAACATATCGGAAAAATCTAAGCAGTAGTGTATTTCCAAAAAATTATAACCCAAGTGATACACATGTTGTAAATCCATAGATCTTAAATGGTAATAGCTTTATTTCTTCCTAACAAAATAATTCACAAAATTGCACAAAAAAATCACAAAAAATTAAAGAGGTAACATTATAAAATAAAAATATTTAATTAAAATAAAATAAATAAATTTTTCTTGTAAAAAACTTGGCGCTGCTTTTTTAAGGACACTCCAAACAAACTTTCATAGGTGCATAAGCATATGCATAAAAAGATGGATTAGTCTATTTCCTTTTGCACATATATATGAACCAATCAATTTCTTACGCTTATGTTTATGCGCTACTATGCAAATTTGTCTGGACAGACCTTAAAAAAGCAGCGCCAAGTTTTTTACAAGAAAAATTTATTTATTTTATTTTAATTAAATATTTTTATTTTATAATGTTACCTCTTTAATTTTGCTTCCTCATAGAGGAAGCTTTGTTTTCGTGAATTTCGTATATGAACCTTCGATTGCGTTTAAGTTGGGTTTAGTCAACCAAATTTAAAAAAATTATATATGAAATAGGGGTAGAAGAAACCAACAAAGAGATTGGTTTTTGAGTTTTTTTCTGCCAATATGTTCAGATTGTTGTAAAACGTCGAAATATCGCCTTAAAAAAAATGTCCGTATGTGTGTGTGTGTGTGTGTGTATGTGCAGATTTAATGCCTGTGGTTGCTCTAACTTCCGCAAATATTGAGATATCGGGCTGTTTTTTTTTTTAATCGATAGAGTATCATTCAAGGAAGGTTGGTATTGAATTTGGCAATGATCGGTAAAGGGGTTTTTTTTTTTTATAATTTTGAATTTTTTTAGAAATGTCTGTGGTTGCTCTAACTTCCGCAAATATGAGGAAGCAATGTGCAAGTTTTTACTTGCACACTTAAAAACTATGAGGAAGCAATGTGCAAGTTTTTTTTGTAAAAATTGTTTTCTTTAATTAAAACAAGTGGAAACTTGTACATTGCTTTATCATAGTTTTTAAGTGTGCAAGTAGAAACTTGTTTAAGTAAGCAAGTAGAAACTTGGACGTTTGTATTTTATTCAATGTATAATTATTAGTATTTATTTGTTTTGGCTTCCTCATAGAGGAAGCTTTGTGAGCGAAGATTTCTACTTGCACACTTAAAATCTATAAAGAAGCAATGTGCAGGTTTCTATTTGCACACTTAAAAACTATGATAAAGCAATATGCAAGTTTCTACTTGCACACTTAAAAACTATGAGAAAGCAATGTGCAAGTTTCTACTTGCACACTTTAAAACAATGTGCAGGTTTCTACTTGCACACTTAAAAACTAAAAGAAAGCAATGTCCAAGTTTCTACTTGCTTACTTAAACAAGTTTCTACTTGCACACTTAAAAACTATGATAAAGCAATGTACAAGTTTCCACTTGCACATTTAAAAACTATGAGGAAGCAATGTGCAAGTTTCCACTTGCACACTTTAAAACTATGAGGAAGCAATGTGCAAGTTTCTACTTGCACACTTTTTTTTATAGATAGAGTATCATTAAAGATAGATTGATGTTGAATTTGGCAATGATTGGTGAATGGGTTTTGTAAATTTTAATTATTATATACTTTTCTGAAAATTTAATTGCTTCAAACTCTTAATTAAATTATAATTTTTTAAAATATTGCTGTTTGTATGTTTTTATGTTTTTAAACAATATTTGAACAATATTTAAACAATATGTAAACAATATTTAAACAATATTGAAATTATATAATTAGTTTTACGGAGTGGGTACTAAGACTGTCCACTCCAACCCTCCTCCTTTCTCAGGCCGGGCTTGGGACCGTCCAAGGCGGAGTTAAAAAAAAAATAAAAAAATATAAACCAAAATTTATAAATAGAAAATTTAAATATAAGTTTAAAACCATAATTTGAAAGTATCGCAGTTTTAGCTGATTCCCTAAATTTTTGAAAAAAAGAATTTGATGAAATAATTAAAATTCTGATACTTTCTGCATAAATTTTTGAAAAATATTACTGAAAACTTAATCTAATACTTTAATAACAATATTTTAAAAAATATGTTGTAATAGGATTACCTGTATATGTCTTCTTTATTAAAAATATTAAACTCTACTGTACTTTCCTTTCTTCTGCGACGGCCACAATGCCTGCTTAAAAATTCACATGGTCACCCATCCATAGTAATCCATAGTAATCATCCTTAGGTTTGCTTTACTTCGTTCAAACTGTGCTTTTGTTATTTGATTTTCTAGGCGAATTGGTCAATGTAGAATCTCCAAATTGTTTAATATTTTAATGCTTATCTTTCAATTTTTCCTTTTATACTGATTTATTTATTTTTATATACTGTGACGTTGCGGCTCGCCGCGGCGTGGCGGCGCCCCGCCGCCGTCACAAAGCGCGGAATTTCGCGCCGCGGGACGACCCAGGGAGGCCACCGCGAGATCTCCAGAGGGCCATAAAATTAATCGCGATAGCCATTCTGATTCTTTTGCTTTTTTTTTTGTAAAATACGCGGCGCCTCTACCGAGCCACAACGAGCTTCCACAGGAGGGTCTCCGCCAACGCAGAGTCGAGGAGGAGTTCGGACACGAGGATGTACGGCGGGAGCGGAAACCACGGGGACTGCGGGTGGCGCCAACGAGGCAGACAGGCACGGCGCATGCAGCAGCGGCAGGCGAGGCGGCCGATAACAGGGCCCCCGGACAGGGGTAAACCTGACTGCGACCATTGACCTCCACCGTACCGGCCCGCGGGGTAGATGGCCACTGCCCCCGGGTCAAGCTGGAGGCGTACAAAGCACGGCGAAGCCTGTCGACTGCCAGAGACAACGGCGAATAATTAGCTGCGCCGCGGAGGGACCGTTGCGCGCCCTCGGAAAATCCGCTCGCGCCGCCCCTGCGAAGGGATCCTGCGAATTTGCGAGCTCGCGCCCCGATTGGTCCGCGCGCCCCGAGAGGGGCGACCGCATCGATCTCGTTATCGAGCGAAAATTCGGCGACACTCTCTGCTCGTCCTGCGGCGTACGATAACCTCGCGATACTGTTCGACCCTCCGGGACCGACGAATTGTTAACGGCGAAGAGTCTGGTGGACGTGACGACGGCGAGGAGCCCGAGGAGGAGGATTTCGACCGGTGAGGTTGCCCGTTAGTAATACCGAAATGTAAGCCACGACGCCGCCCTCCGGTGCGCGCTCTCGCTCGGGAAAGGGTGCGTAAGACCGCGACATTTACGGTTCTTTGAGACCGAGTATCGAGATTGCGATCGACAACGAGAGCGAAGGGCATCGGAAAGGTAGCGTGGCCGCGGAATCGCGATCGCGATGAAATCTTCTGGAGATCTCGACCGAAACGTAGCGAATTAGGACTTCGCGTGCGATAGTCGCGATGATTATGTTCCGGGTTACCGCGTCGGATTGTGGTTGTATTTCTCGCGTTAGGAAGTACTCGGGTCGTTTGCGTTAGGAATTACGGTATTTCTCGCGTTCGGAAGCCTTCGTGTCGTTTGCGTTGGGAAATTGTATTGTTCGCGTTAGGGATTACCCGTGTTGTTCGCGTCACGAATTCGTGTCGTTCGCTTCGGAATTGCCTTTGTGCGATTGGCGTTAGGATATTTTAATCGCGTCAGATTATATTGGAGCTGCTCGCGCTGGGACTCATTACCGCGCGCACCAGCATATCTTTCGCGTCATTGTTACTTTTATTGCGTCCAGTTATGGCTCGCGGAAATTTTCGCGTTATATCGAGCGCCTCGGCGCCTCACTGATGGCATTCCGATACTCTCGTGGTTGTGTTTGCGAGAGAGAGGTATTTGCGCGGAAACAGAGTTCGTGCCGATCGAATCCTCGCGTTGAGAGGTCGATCGAACTCTATGTTTCGGCAAGAAATCGTTCGCGTGACCAACTAATTAGGTTAGACGCTGATTCGTGTTAAGAGGTGCGTTAGCTAGAGATTCTTTGTCTTGTCAACTGTATCGGCGCCTCCTTGTTGCGCCCGATCCAGAGTTATTTACGTGATATCTCGATACTTGGCGACAGAATTCCTAAGTTGTCTACCGTGGTTTCGTCCGTTAATTGCGCCTTTTTTTTTTGCGTTCACGTAGATTGCTTAACGTAGATTCCTGGACGTTCACGCGTTCGGGATAATTTGATGTAGACTCATGTACGTCGGGCGTCCGCGCGATTCGCGTTTTGGTTACCTAAATGTGGACGTCCGCGTTACCAAGTATTTTTGCGATTTCGGTAGTCGATGGAAGCCGGAAGGAGCACGTATTATTTCACTTCAATAAATGTCATTTTCTTTGTTTAATGATCTGAGCTCGTGATTTGCGTCTCCCCGCCGAATATGGCGCTGCCCTTCATCACCCCGCCCCGCCACTAGGTCGAGCTAGCCATTCCCTCGCACCCCGCCTCATTTCGTCTTGCGTTTCGTTTTGGTTTTCGCGATCTCGTGGACGCGAGTTTACGCGTCTGGCGCCCAACACCGTAATCGTTTCGTGGAGTGTCGGAGGTGCGAGAGGACTACCGGAGAGGCCTATCATCCCGCTCTCCTTTATCCTTTTGATCCGACACACGTCCCGGAGCGGTCCGGGAGTGAAAAAGTCGTGACAATACTTATTTGCGTCTTTGTTATTTGATTTTTTATGCGATTATATATTTGTTTCTAAATTGATTTTGGTAATTGATTTCTCAATAATTTATCAAAATATTATTCTTGCTTAATAAAAATCAATAACGAAATTTTTCTTTGTCGCAAAAACGCTTTACCGGAGATAGTTCTGCAAGCATTATTTTTACTCTTGTTTAGGTCATCGTATATTTCCCAAATTCCTGATTTTCGATGGCAATATGCGACGTAATGCCCGATTTTATTATAGCTAAACTCGTCGACGTTATCATCGTTTTTATTAACATATTCAATGGCTGAAATTAATTTATAATTGGAATTCAAGAAAGTGATGTTTAATGGAATTTCCGATAGAATGATTGTTTTAGGCCGAACAGGATAACCATTCGTACGGGCAAAGTTAGTCCACTGTAAGAATTCTATGTCTATAAAGAGGTGTGCGCCTGTTCTAGAAGTTGTACATATTTTTTCGCTACCACATTGATTACATTTCCGTGTTGTAGGTATGATTGTTTCGGTGATAGCTTTTTGTAAATCTATTACACCGTATTTGAATATCAATGCAATATCAATTTCAAGCACTATAATTTCTCTTTGATTCTTCCAATCGCAAACTAAGCATTGTTGCAGCATCATGTATGATATTGCATTGCGCAATAACTGTTTAACTAGTGCAGTGATATTAGCCGTACAATTAATTATTTCATTTGTTATTGGAAATAAATTACTCAAAATCATTGCTCTTTCTTCATAAAGATTTTGCGTTGTACCAACTGCAGACATCAATTTTATAAAATTTAAATTTTATTTGGGGTAAAATCTATATAATTCTTATAACGATCCGAGTCGCGGTATGCTATTAATAAGGATTGTGCAATAGCATCAAATGCACAAGTATTTAGTAATATCACTTGTTGCCCATATAAATGTATTTGTGAGTTTAAAATATTACCATTTTGTAATACGGGAATTTCTGAACATATTTCATGTGAAGAAAATTCTTCTTGATTTTTATAATCACTGCTGATTGTTCTTAAACCTTTATCACGTTGAAATTTATTTTTGTTGCTTAAATTCTTCCTATTTTTTACACAAACTTGTTCTATGGTAATGATATGTTTAACGACAATCATTTCATCGTCATTTGCTCCATTGGTTTTGTGTAACTTGCAACATAAAGTTTCTGACTCTTTATTCTCAGATGCTAATATTCTTTTCCGCTTTTCTGAGATTAATTCTTCTCTTCTATACTGAGATGATACATCTTTCTCTTCGCTATTAATTTGTCGTTTTGGCTTATTTAAGCCAATGTGTGAAACACGCCGTGGAACACGTCTTGGTGGAATACGTGGCATCGACGTTAAAATCGATTTACGTGATAAAACATGCGGTGGAACTGGCGCTGAAATATGCAAGGTGGAAAATACGGTGTAATAGGCGGTGAAACACGCGGTGGAATGCGCGGATATATATATTTTGTTATATATATATATATATATATATATATATATATATATATATATATATATATATATCTTTATGGTTTGGCACATACTAGGACCAACTATAAGTAACATATACATAAGTATACATTGATATACGTCAACATCTTAATGAACATTTTGTAATTATTTTTCGTATGTATAAGCTATAAACAAAGATATATCAAAATTTAGTCCTTTTTTATGCTTTGTTATTTGTCGGTACCACTAAAAAATGCATTAAAAACTGATTATGCATGATATATGTTGGCGAATTGGGTTGCCGGGCGTAACTCCGGCATCGCCAATTGGCGTAAGAGGAGGCTGAGTCGACCCCGACAGGGATCCGGAGTGCGGAGAATGACGGACACTGCTTTTACCACAAATTATGCTTTATTGTACAAATGGTTTTGGCCGAAGAGGTTTCACAGAGGTTCGGTTGAGGTGGTCGCGGCGTGCATGTGATGCACGTATGATCCGCGGGCGCGACTGGTGCACACAGAACGTGCTTGAGACGCTCGTAATCACTGCTGAGACGCGCACTTAGAGTTTGTGAATGTTCACCACTCGGGTGCAGCGAGGGTGAACCGCAGACGCACGGAGGCGTAATGTTCGGCGCCGCACTGTGAGCGCGGGCGCGAGCGCAATGGGCGCGATGGAGAATGTCCGTGAGACACTTCTCGCATGTGCCTTGATGGCACGACAATTACGAGCTGGATGCACAACGGGGCGTAAATCCGCGTGGACCGATACTCGTTGACTTGACGACTGCACGACGGCGTGATTCAACCGCGTGAATCGGAGTAGGAAAGCGCGAGACGGGTGCAAGTCGGCTGATGTCCCGCTTGAACCGCCCGATAATTCGCTACTGAAGGGACCGGAGCTCTCGCGGGCCCGTTTCCGGAGCATTCCGTGACGCGACAATTGAAGGGGCCAATAGGCGCGTTTCGAAGGATCACGGGATCCTCGCATGTCCGGCTCGATAACGCGACGCGAGAGACTGCGCGGTCAGGGGTGATGCGGGGGAGCGGCGCGAAGTCGCCTCGTTCAGGGGGCGGCTCAGGGATGGCGACAGCGGTATCGATCGCGGAGATCAAACGCGGGGAAAATCCTGAACAATATACATAACGCAAAATGCAGTATACATAGTTTTGTGACACTCATATACATTGTATTTCGTAATTA
The DNA here is from genome assembly GCA_035220575.1 of Temnothorax rugatulus. NCBI lineage: Eukaryota > Metazoa > Arthropoda > Insecta > Hymenoptera > Formicidae > Temnothorax > Temnothorax rugatulus. The sequence goes on along the minus strand of JASTWL010000688.1, from coordinate 75,789 downwards.
ATTGTAGTTTGTATACATTATATTAAACATTACATTAAAAAAAGGAAGTTTCTTTTGTATGGTAATTTAATGGGACCGTAAAAATTCTAGTTTATTTCTCTAAACAAAAATCAGGACCGGGCAATTAAACTATTACTATTATTAAATCTTGCCAAGATTCATGCGGTTCACATAAATGAGCATACAGTTCTCATTATATAAATTAAAGAGTTCATCATCTGGTGGTAGGCTAGTTAAAAATTTGAAGATAAGATTTTTAAATTTGCATGAAAAATGTTGACTGCAAATTTTTAACTAGCCTACGAATAGACAATGAACGCTTGAATTCATATAATGAGAACGTTATACGTTCATGAGACACATAAATCTCGGTCAAATTTAATAAATGCAATAATTTAATTGGCCGGTCCTGATTTTTGTCATTACATCGAAGAAATTGGACCCCATATATGACGTTACGTCGTTGATGGAAAATTTTGAATTAATTTCTTACATCCGTATTTATGATATATTCTCACATATACATTTAGACATAGTATTTGTACTATTCAGATATGGAGATTAAAATAATACAATGCTTATAAGTTCATTGTTTTATTATATTTGTGAATTCTAGCTTCCAAGCATAGATAATCATTTGAAACGTTGTCTTCGATAATATTTAATCAGTCTATGAGGAGCTGATGAATGCTTTAATTTACGTAATAACAATAATATGTCAATAAAACTTATAAATTTTGTTAAAAATCATTTAAAAATAATAGTGTAATTTGCCGGTTCTGCTTTTTATCGTTACATCGAAGATATCGGACCCCATATTTGACGTTACGTGATTGATAAAATGCTTTGCTTTTTTATATATGCTATACAAATATATATTTGTGAATCCTAGCTTCTGCAAAGGTATAGCATATATAAAAAAAAGCAAAACATTTTCATCAATCACATAATCAAGTATAGGATCCGACTTCTTTGATGTAACGACGAAAGCAGATCCGGCAGATTGAACTATGGTTATTAGATAATTTTTAATAAAATGTATAAGTTTCATTGGTATATCATTTTTATTATGTAAATTAAATCAAAACATTCATCAGCTCTTTGTAGGCTAATTAAATATTATCGAAGACAACGTTTCAAATGATTATCTACGCTTGGAAGCTAGAATTAACAAATATAATAGAACAATGAACTTATAAGCATTGTATTATTTTAATCTCCATATCTGAATAGTGCAAATACTACGTTTAAAAGTATATGTCAGAATACATCATAAATACGGATGTAAGAAATTAATTCAAAATTTTCCATCAACGACGTAACGTCATATATGGGGTCCAATTTTGCTTCCTCATAGAGAAAGCTTTGTTTTCGTAAAAAAAAAATTTTTTTTTTGTTTTTCTGAATGTGTTCAGAATGTTCTAAAACGTCAAAAAATTGCAATTTTAAAAAATGTCTGTATGTATGTATGTGTGTGTGTGTATGTGCCAAATTTACCGAAATTTCTATAACTTCCGCAAATATTGAGATATCGGGCTGTTTTTTTTTTAAATCGATAGAGTATCATTCAAGGAAGGTTGGTATTGAATTTGGCGATGATCGGTAAAAGGGTTCTTTTTTAAAAAAATTTTGAATTTTTTTAGAAATGTCCGTTGTTGTTCTAACTTCCACAAATATTGAGATATCGGGCTGTTTTTTTTTTAATCGATAGAGTATCATTCAAGGAAGGTTGGTATTGAATTTGGCGATGATCGGTAAAAGGGTTCTTTTTTAAAAAAATTTTGAATTTTTTTAGAAATGTCCGCGGTTGTTATAACTTTTGCAAATTTTGAAATATATTGGGCTATTTAATTTTATTATATTCTTCATTTTATATCTAATAATCGGTAAAAGGGTTTTTTCTTTATAAAATTTTGAATTTTTTGAGGATCGATGAAGGAATTACCGATTTCTGCTTAAAAAGTGTATAAGAGGTACATGTAATTTCATATAAAGTATCATTAAAATAAAGTTGTTTTGAATTTTGCGAGGGTCGGTGAAAGGATCAGTTTAAAGATAGTTAGAACATCTCAAGTCTCAATAATTGAGACTTCAAAAAATGATGTTTTAGGATAATAAAAAAGTGTGCAAGTAGAAACTTGCACATTGCTTTCTCATAGTTTTTAAGTGTGCAAGCAGATATTTGCACATTGCTTCTTCATAGTTTTTAAGTGTGCAAGTAGAAACTTGCACATTGTTTTAGTTATATAAAAAACACAGTGTAGTGTTAAATGTTAATCCCCTTTTATGAAATCGATGATAATTGAGACTTCAAAAATGATGTTTTAGGATAATAAAAAAGTGTGCAAGTAGAAACTTGCACATTGCTTCCTCATAGTTTTTAAGTGTGCAAGTAGAAACTTGCACATTGCTTCCTCATAGTTTTTAAGTGTGCAAGTAGAGACCTTTGCTCACAAAGCTTCCTCTATGAGGAAGCCAAAACAAATAAATACTAATAATTATACATCGAATAAAATAAAAGCTTCCTCATAGAGGAAGCTTTGTGAGCAAAGGTCTCTACTTGCACACTTAAAAACTATGAGGAAGCAATGTGCAAGTTTCTACTTGCACACTTTTTTGTGATTTTTTTGTGCAATTTTGTAAATTATTTAGTTAGGAAGAAATAAAGCTATTACCATTTAAGATTTATGGATTTACAACATGTGTATCACTTGGGTTATAATTTTTTGGAAATACACTACTGCTTAGATTTTTCCGATATGTTTCGAGATTATTTTTTAAGGCAATATATATATGTTCTCTCTATAATTGGCGCTGTAATTTAAAGAGATATCATTTCTTTTTTGTAATTGTAATAGATCACTTAATACAAAGATACCTTATCGGTTTTTTGAGATACAAACATACCACATCGGTTTTTTTTAGGTACAAACATACCACATCAATTTTTTTTAGGTGTGCTCTAACTTCCGTAATTTTTGAGATATCGGGCTGCTTTTTGCTTCCTCATAGAGGAAGCTTTGTTTTCGTGAAAAAAAATTTTTTTTTGTTTTTCTGAATGTGTTCAGAATGTTCTAAAACGTCGAAAAATTGCAATTTTAAAAAATGTCTGTATGCATGTATGTGTGTGTGTGTGTGTATGTGCCAAATTTACCGAAATTTCTATAACTTCCGCAAATATTGAGATATCGGGCTGTTTTTTTTTTTTAATCGATAGAGTATCATTCAAGGAAGGTTGGTATTGAATTTGGCGATGATCGGTAAAGGGGTTCTTTTTTAAAAAAATTTTGAATTTTTTTAGAAATGTCCGTTGTTGTTCTAACTTCCACAAATATTGAGATATCGGGCTGTTTTTTTTTTTAATCGATAGAGTATCATTCAAGGAAGGTTGGTATCGAATTTGGCGATGATCGGTAAAGGGGTTCTTTTTTAAAAAAATTTTCAATTTTTTTAGAAATGTCCGTGGTTGCTCTAACTTCCGCAAATATTGAGATATCGGGCTGTTTTTTTTTTTTAATCGATAAAGTATCATTTAAGGAAGGTTGGTATCGAATTTGGCGATGATCGATAAAGGGGTTCTTTTTTAAAAAAATTTTCAATTTTTTTTAGAAATGTTCGTGGTTGCTCTAACTTTCGTAAATATTGTGATATCGGGCTAAATTTTTTTTTAATTGATAGAGTATCACTTAAGGAAGGTTGGTATTAAATTTGGCGATAATCGGTAAAGAGATTCTGTTTTAAAAAATTTTTTGAATTTTTTTTAGAAATGTCCGTGGTTGCTATAACTTATGCAAATTTTGAATTATTGGGCTATTTTTAATTTTATTATATTTTTCAGTCTTTTCTACCCCTATTTCATACATAATACTTTAAGATTAGATTGATTATCGGTATATCTAATAATCGGTAAAAGGGTTTTTTCTTTATAAAATTTTGAATTTTGCGAGGGTCAGTGAAAGGATAACTTTAAACCTTAGTTTACTCATTATTTGTCTCTTTCTAAGGGGGACAGTTAGACCATCTTAAGTCTCAATAATTGAGACTTTAAAAAGTGATATGTTTTAGGATAATAAAAAGTGTGCAAGTAGAAACTTGCACATTGCTTCCTCATAGTTTTTAAGTGTGCAAGTAGAAACCTTCGCTCACAAAGCTCCTCTATGAGGAAGTTTTTATTTTTTTTATTATTTTTACAATCGATAGAGCATCATTCAAGAAAGCTTGGTATTGGATTTGACGATAATCGATAAAGGGGTTCTTTTTGCTTCCTCATAGAGGAAGCTTTGTTTTCGTAAAAAAAAAAAAATTTTTTGTTTTTTTGAATGTGTTCAGAATGTTCTCAAACGTCGAAAAATTGCAATTTTAAAAAATGTCTGTATGTATGTGTGTGTGTGTGTGTGTGTGTGTGTGTGTGTGTGTGTGTGTGTGTGTGTGTGCCAAATTTACCGAAATTTGTATAACTCTAGAACTAATTAACCAAATCTTAACGAATTATATATAAAATAGGGGTAGAATTTTCCGGGGAGTGCTATAGATTGTGTAGTTTTTCGTTACCAATTTTCTAGAATCAATTTTTTTAATTTTTTTACCCGTAAGAATTAGAAAAATAAAAAAATCGGTTTCCAGGAAATAGATATCGAAAAACTATACACTCTATAGCACTCCCCGGAAAATTATACCCCTATTTTATATAGTTTTAATACAAATTAGGTCTAATAGTTTTTAAGTTTAAAACGTTTAAACAAAATCAGCCGTAAGAATTAGAATATTCTCTTTTTCTGTGTGTCTTTATCTTGTAACGATGCGCCCTGTCAAGGCATCGTTCCCGATCATCACCCGCCGGATGCCGCATAACCGATTCGTTGCATACGTAAAACGCGGCACCGGTGCCTTCCTCCGCGCGGCGCCGAGAAACGCCGAAGAAAGCCGAGCCGCGCCGAGGACGCGAGCGCGTCAGCGTACCCCCACGCGACCCGCCTGACGAACGGCCCCCCTCCTATCGGGCCCGCCGAACCGGGGTATATAAGCCGACGCTCCGGCGAGAAAAGACGACTTCGTCTCCACGCCAGCATTCCGCTGTTCCTGGCGAAGCCGACCCGACCGATTTCCTAGGCGACACACCAACGAGGTTCGGAGCTCCGAGTCTCGACCGAGTGCTCTCGGGTGTCCCCGATCTCCTGCCTACGAACTCCTGACGGCACGGCTACGCGGGGTCGAGCACGCTCGGCCTCGCAACGAGGGCTCTCGTTGCCACCTGCCGTAGGGCTCCAGATCCTTAGACCGCGAAACCCTGATAGGCCGCGTTCTAGAACCGCCTGTAAGTTCCGTTTGTAATATACCGCGTTCCGATTGATACCGCATCCGTTCCGTAAAATACCGCGCCGAGTGCATAAGCACTGCCGTCCGATTGTACATACCGCGTCCTGTTTGTAATACCGCGTCCGTCCCGTATTCCGGTTGATACCGCATCCGTTCCGTAAAATACCGCGCCGAGTGCATAAGCACTGCCGTCCGATTGTACATACCGCGTCCTGCTTGTAATACCGCGTCCGTCCCGTAAAACACCGCGCCGAGTGCATAAGCACTGCCGTCCGACTGTATATACCGCGTCCTGTTTGTAATACCGCGTCCGTCCCGTATTTCTTGTACACATATACTAAAGTGAATAAATCTTGTCGTGTGTTCGTATTCTGGTTATTGTCTCTGGGCCTTCTTCGAACTCCTGATCCGGCGAGCTAGTCCGCGTTCGAACCAAAGACAGGCCGTTACAATCTAATAAAGATTTTGGATTTAAAGGTCTTAAAAAAAATCAGAACACAGACATACAAATTCTTAATTTCCTAATTACGCAAAGATTTAATGACTAAAAGATAAGATAAAAAAATGGTGCAAGTAGAAACTTGCACATTGCTTCCTCATAGTTTTTAAGTGTGCAAGTAGAACCCTTTGCTCACAAAGCTTCCTCTATGAGAAAGCAAAGTAAGCTTTTATTTTATTTAATGTATAATTATTAGTATTTATTTTTTTGGCTTCCTCACAGAGGAAGCTTTGTGAGCGAAGGGTTCTACTTGCACACTTAAAAACTATGAGGAAGCAATGTGCAAGTTTCTACTTGCACCATTTTTTTATTGTAATAAGTTTTATTGTAACTAATATCTGTTATACTAATTTATGATATACTATTATAAAAATCAATTAAATAATTAATATTTCAAATATCTGTATGTATGTATGTATGTCTGTTCTTTATACACTCTTAAACTATTTGACCGAATTTTTACCAAAAGTATATAAAAAAAAAATAGACAAAATTCAAGCAGCTGTAACTTTGTTAAAAATGAACGAAATTTAAATTCAGAAAAAGGATTTTTAAGCTTAAAAATCTGTTTCCAGAAAATAGATAACGAAAAACTACACACTCTATAACACTCCCCGGAAAATTCTACCCCTATTTTATATGGTTTCAATACAAATTCGGTCCAATAGTTTTTAAGTTAATATTTTTTTAATTTTTCTAATTCTTACGGGTGATTTTTGTTTAAACGTTTTTAACTTAAAAACTATTAGATCAAATTTGTATTAAAACCATATAACATAGGGGTATAATTTTCCGGGGAGTGCTATAGAGTGTATAGTTTTTCGATATCTATTTCATGAAAACCGATTCTTTTATTTTTTTAATTCTTACGGATAAAAAAATTAAAAAAATCGATTCTAGAAAATCGGTAACAAAAAACTACACAATCTATAGCACTCTCTGGAAAATTCTACCCCTATTTCATATATAATTCGTTAAGATTTGGTTAATTAGTTCTATAGTTATAGAAATTTCGGTAAATTTGGCACATACACGCACACACACACACACACACACACACACACACACACACACATACATACATACAGACATTTTTTAAAATTGCAATTTTTCGACGTTTGAGAACATTCTGAACACATTCAGAAAAACAAAAAAAATTTTTTATTTTTTACGAAAACAAAGCTTCCTCTATGAGGAAGCAAAAAGTGTGCAAGTAGAAACTTGCACATTGCTTCCTCATAGTTTTTAAGTGTGCAAGTAGAAACTTGCACATTGCTTCCTCATAGTTTTTAAGTGTGCAAGTAGAAACTTTCGCTCACAAACTCCTCTATGAGGAAACTTTTATTTTATTTGATGTATAATTATTAGTATTTATTTGTTTTGGCTTCCTCATAGAGGAAGCTTTGTGAGCGAAAGTTTCTACTTGCACACTTAAAAACTATGAGGAAGCAATGTGCAAGTTTCTACTTGCACACTTCAAAACCATGAGGAAGCAATGTGCAAGTTTCGACTTGCACACTTCAAAACTATAAGGAAGCAATGTGCAAGTTTCTACTTGCACCATTTTTTAGAAATGTCTGTGGTTGCTCTAACTTGCGCAAATTTTGAAAAATTGGGCTATTTGTTTTGACAATTTAGTATTAATTATTGGCAACTTTTCTAATTTTATTATATTCTTCAGTCTTTTCTACCCCTATTTCATATATAATTATTTAAGATTTAGTTGATTAGATCCAGTTTTATAAAGTTTCTATGTATGTACGAATTCTCCGAAATTTATAAATACCTTATTCTCTCTCTTTCTCTCTCTCTCTCTCTCTCTCTCTCTCTCTCTCTCTTTCTCTCTCTTTTTCTCTCTCTCTCTCTCTCTCCCTTATTTTGAACAACTTTTTTTTAATTTTTCTTTTTTTCTAAGGGGGACAGTTAGAACATCTCAAGTCTCAATAATTGAGACTTCAAAAAATGATGTTTTAGGATAATAAAAAAGTGTGCAAGTAGAAACTTGCACATTGCTTCCTCATAGCTTTTAAGTGTGCAAGTAGAAACTTGCACATTGTTTTGTAATAGTATAACAGATATTAGTATAACAGATATTAGTCGCAATAAAGCTTATTACAATAAAAAAAAGTGTGCAAGTAGAAACTTGCACATTGCTTCCTCATAGTTTTTAAGTGTGCAAGTAGAAACTTGCACATTGCTTCCTCATAGTTTTTAAGTGTGCAAGTAGAAACTTGCACATTGCTTCCTCATAGTTTTTAAGTATGCAAGTAGAAACCTAAACATTGCTTCCTTATGGTTTTTAAGTGTGCAAGTAGAAACCTTCGCTCACAAAGCTTCCTCTATGAGGAAGCCAAAACAAATAAATACTAATAATTATACATCGAATAAAATACAAGCTTCCTCATAGAGGAGCTTTGTGAGCGAAGATTTCTACTTGCACACTTAAAAACCATAAGGAAGCAATGTGTAGGTTTCTACTTGCACACTTAAAAACTATGAGGAAGCAATGTGCAAGTTTCTACTTGTTTTTTTTATGTCTATATATCTTCAGTTAGAGACATCCAAATCTTAGTGCTATCTACTCACAAGCTATGTATCCTCTTTTTTCCATTAGAAACAACAATTTAATTATATGATTTGTGTTTTTAACTCATATGAAGCGCCATATTTTGACCGCCATATTTAATTTTCAAAAGTACCACACTGTATTTGATAAAGCACACAAAAACAAAGATTTTAAGCCCTTAACCATTTTAATCGGTTCAATAGAATTTTGGAGACGGCCCTGTTTCGGTTGACATGGAACGTCCCATATATATGTGTGTGTGGTGTGTGTAGGACTTACTACTTGATGAGTTTGATGATACCGTTGATGACTGCGCGTTGAAATGACCCTTGGTTGAGGGAAGAGACGGAATCAGTTGTGTGCGGTCAGATGTGTTGCACTGACTCTAACGATAAGTGTTGAATCGTGACTCAAAAGCGGAAGATGTCACGATTGTAAAGCTGAGGAAAACACGAGACTAAGCTTGGGAGGCTTGAAGAGACTCAGATGCTTTGAGAGGGAGTGCCGCAATGTCAGGGTTTATATAGGAAAATGTAAGGAATGGAAGGGGTGGATTTCGTGGTGGGAGGTGTCTGGTTTCCGTTTTTGGAAACCTCTGGTTGGCGGGATGTTTCTAATTTTTGTTTAAATTATTTCTCGTTGGCGGGATGTGTTCACCAAAGAGGCGGATTCTTAAGTTTTCACCTATCCTAGAAAGCTTGAGACGATTGTCGATTTTTCCGACTGTTCGTTGGTGAGTCCTCTCGTAAGGCCCCCACTGTCTTATTGGGGGCGCAACCCATCGCTTCCTCCAGTGACTCATTTGTTTTTCGGCTATCGCCTATTTCTCTTTTATTAGGGTTCCTTTTTTATCTCGCGACCCTGTTTTTATGTTGACGGACGATGCATACCCCTCAATCTTAAATGCATACAGAAACTTCCGCCACGTGTATTTACAGACACGTCTTAGGCTTTGTTTCCGCTTGTCGGAAACATTGTAGGTGCAATTTTGAAAGCTCGCTCGATGCAATAAAGATTTTCATCAACCCATTAAGGCCCATTTGGCGCGTCGTGTCGCCGGGTTTATAGTTATAGGCCTGACAAGGTTGATGAAAAGTCTAGTCACGTATGCCCCGTCCGTCGGTAATTCGTCATCTGGAAGGTTGCGTTTAGTCGCCTAGGCAAATAGATAGTTTAGTTATAAAAAAGAAAAAGGGAATGTGCAAGGATCAAGGCTCACTCGCCGATCGACAACCGTCCGTGCTCAGTTTACTTATCATAATCTTACGGCCTATCTTAAGCTCATAGGAATTCCCGCGAAAAAGGGAAATCGTGGAGTTTGCCCTACGTAACAATACATTCTTGCCTAATCATATTTATGAATGATACCGTCTGATGTCGTACAACATATCTGTCAAAGCTCGTTCTTTGAAACGGCTTTATAGATCGCAAAATCCTTTTACAGGAGTAAAGTATAGGTACTAATGAAGAGTGAGAATATAAAAAAATTAGTGATTATTGAAAAAAATGTTAAAGTGCCTGACGAGGCATTCTCACTCTTTATTAGTACCTATACTTTACTCCTGTAAAAGGATTTTGCGTTCTATAAAGCCGTTTCAAAGAACGAGCTTTGACAAATATATGTCGTACAGATATCTGTACGACATATATCTGTCAAAGCTCGTTCTTTGAAACGGCTTCATAGATCGCAAAATCCTTTTACAGGAGTAAAGTTTAGGTACTAATGAAGGGTGGGATTGTAAAATAATTAGTGATAATTGAAAAAAATGTAAAAATGCCTAACGAGATATCTGTATCATATATCTGTCCTGGTTCGATTGCTGTGTAGGAACCAGACAATGTAGCCAACCCCGAAAATGCCCACAGCTGCGTACGCCATCGCGCCGTCTCTCGCAAGATCCGTGAACTATTGCTACACATAATTGCTGCTCTGCGTGAATATTTTTGTGAAAAATATACACGATTTCTTCAAAGCTCTCATTTTTATTCCAGGCTTTCAATCTGAATTTCAAAGGTACGTTATTGTTTGTGCACATCTTCTGAAGGCTGGGAACGTTTTATTTCGTACATATTACTTCTACAACTGTTTATATTAGAAAATAAGGTTATGAGGTGACAGCATTTTTACATTTTTTTCAATTATTACTAATTATTTTACAATCCCGGCCTTCATTAGTACCTATACTTTACTCCTGTAAAAGGATTTTGCGATTAATAAAGCCGTTTCGAAATGGAGTTTTGACTGTAATTGTCGGTAATTTGGACGGCTTTAGCATCCCCTTAAAGTCAATGATAAATTTGGAAGCACGCCGTGCGAAAGGCTTGGGAAATCGCGATAAAAATGCGCTAATCGCTAACAAGGTTAAAATGTATAAACATCATCGCGCATGACCGATAAATTATATGTACAATTGTTGAAAATTTGAAAATTTTATACAGTATCACGTGCCACGCGTCTCACAAGGGTAAGCTACGCATCGTTCGAATAAAGAAGCCTCGCACGACGGGATGGAATAAAGGGACGGCCGAGGAAGCCTCACGTAACCTTCAAACTCCGAACCGTAAACAGATTGGGCGCGTTCAGCAAACACAACAGTTGCACAACTGTTGAATTTGTCTTATCGATACTCCGCGTTGATTGGTTGGTTCTAAAAGTAAGAGCCAATCACGTTCGACTGCTACTGAGCGGCTGCGTCTGCTGAACGCGACCATTGGGTTTTCTATCTTTAATTGCTGCGAAATTTTAATTAAAGCAATAGGCCCATTCGTTTTTGTTGCACTTTTGCACTAGTGCAATATGTTAAAATGAAAGAAAATTATATTTCTTTTATTCTAACTTATTGCACTAGTTCAGAAGTGCAGCAAAAACGAACAAGGACCGTATTCTCGAGCCTGCCCTAATGATTTTTGTATGCGACTTTCTATTTGAAAAGCATTGAATTTCGCATGCGAGTTTCATGAAAACGATTCGAGAATAGGGCTCCAGGCCTTATGAACCCTCCATCCGCCAGTGTTCCACCTCAATTCGAGAATCTGTATTTCGTATTCGAATTTTAGACTAAAATCTCTGGAAATAGTTTTAAATTTTCTCGATTTTCTCTGTTATATATTACTATCGGCTGAGAAATTATCAACAATTTTACTTTCCTATTCTAAAAGGAACAGTAATTGTAAAAATAATGAAAAAGATAAATATTCCGAGATATATTGAGAGTCAGTTTTTCGCAAATTAAATATTGCTAAAAGATCTCGGGCTTAATATCGTTTAATTTTTTAAACAATATTTGGGAAATTTTTGTCAGAAACCATGATTTTAATTAGAATTGTATGTTGTTAATTGCTCTTGTATCCATCACAGGTGGAGAACGGAGTATTATCTTAAAACGTCCGGCGTTATGTAGGTGCATATCGAGGAACTTAATACTTGCTGGCCTTTAGCGTTTTCTGTTTTTGACGGAGATTCAAGATTATCTTTTTACGAAATGGATAGAAATTAAAGCGTTGCGAGCGGCCACGGGTCCGAAGATCAGGGAAGCTCTCGAGGATTTAATCGTGTCTCGGTGGGGGACACCGAATATCCTCCTAACGGGCAACAGTACAGAGTTTATTAACCGAGTTATTAAGGGTTTCGTGGAAGAGACTAGTATAACGCACACGACCGTACCTCCCTATCACCCCCAAGCGAATCCGGTTGAAAGAGTCAACCGCGTCTTGAAGACGATGATCGTGGCGTTCATAGAGAAGGACCATAAGGAGTGGGACCTCCATTTGTCGCATTTTCGTTTCGCGTAAAACACCGCATTCCACTCGTTGTTAGGCACCTCTCCCGCCTTTCTGAATTTCGGGCGCGAACTGACGCTACCCAACTCCTTACGCGATCAGGGAGGTAACACTTCCGAGGTAGAGGCAAGAGACCCTGGGGAATGGTCGCAACGTATGAGAAAGTTGCATTCCATCCTCCCGGATGGAAAGTGGGTAGCGGAAAACCTCGATCAGGCAAACCAAAAGCAGGCCGCGCATTATAATTTGCACAGGAGACCGCATAAGTTTCGTGTCGGTGATTTAGTGTTGCGACGACAACAAGTGTTGTCTTCGGCCGCACAGGGTGTGGCCGGCAAGTTGGCACCGAAATTCCAGGGACCACTCCGAGTAACACGAGTGATCTCTCCGGCAGTTTACGAGTTGGCTCAGCCGGACGGCTCACCCGCGGGTAAAGTCCACGTCCAAGACCTTAAACCTTGCCACCCTCCTGGTTGCGATGTCTAGAGATACCTGGTTGAGAAACTCCCGAAGGATGCCTTCGAGTCTGATGCGACGCCTGCTGAGACAGTTTTGGCTCCGACACCCGACCGCCTTCACCTGACTCGACACGGTGGATCCGGGAATCTGGCACGATTTGGAGGACGTCACCCGGCGTACCAGGATGCCATGTGGCTCGACGGGCGTGAATACAGCCGAGTGCTTGGCCGGTCCCAAAATGTGTACGTCTTCACCGTCGACGCGGCCACTGAGGCCAGCCGGAAACCGCCGTTGCCGCTACACAAGAGAGTGGCCCGGAACGACAGGCCGTCGGAATGCAGACGGTGGAGCCGGCGGAAGGATGGTGGGGCAAGCGACGCGCCCCCCTGCCGGAGCCTCCTTTACGTGGTCCACGCCGAAGGATTTGTTGGGACTGTCAAGCCAGTTTGCACGCATATATGGAGTGCCCTCTCCCCAGGAAGACGTTTTGCTACGGTTGCGGGGAGATGGGCGTCCTCCTGCCGGAATGCCCTAGATCTACGAATGCGGTCCGATCTACAGGAGGACACGGCCGTACACGGCCCGCAGGGGGTCCCGGCCCCGAGAAGTCGGGATCGTGCCGGGAGCCGCGAGCGGGAGAGGAGCAGGAGCCGCCCGAGACCCCGATAGCTACTTCGTTACCTTGAAAACTTTTTGTACCTGACCGTCCGGGCTGTCTCATTTGATCGATGGCCAAAATAAATGTGTGAAGTCACGACCTGAGATATCGCGTAAGACATTCTGGTGCTAAGATACTGTACGGTGGTGCGATTTGTCGCACCTGGCGCCCAAGTTATTGCGTTACTTTGTCGTATCTTATCTGCGAGCATCCGCCCGCGTTACCTTTCCGTCTCTCGACCTAAATTCGCGTCAATCCTCGATAGCCCTCCTCCGGATAGCGAGACCGAGGGAAAAAGCGTCGCAATTCTAATAAATACTTAAATTTGCACCTAGTAATTTTATTACATAAATATCTGTTCCAAAGTAAAGATTTAGATTAGATTAATTTTGAGCTTTAATACTGCATATCTCAAAAACTAAAGCAGCTGGCCCTATAAGACCTATTTTTTGTTCAACTTAAGAAGTACTACCACAGTCAAATTAAGAGGCACAACCCTAGATTATCTATAAATTAGAATAAAAATTTTGAATTTTTGACGCCAGTTTCTCCGTTCCTATTTGTTTCCGTACAAAATTCTTTGTGGTATGTACATGTCCTCTAATAGTCAACAATTGCTGCAAGTTTCATCAAATTCGGAGATAGAAGCTGTTCGAAAGTTGAGCCGTAATTTCTATTCAAATTGTGACGTAACAATAATAATTGATATAACGCTTACCTTAAAATTAAAAAATTTTGTTCTTAATCATCTTTTAATGTCTGGAAGGGATGTATATTGGGTTATTATCCTTTACACATATTCGTTCACCTATTAGGAGACAAATAAGCGCACGTAAATATTTATATTTTTATTACACATACAGGCACTCACACACACCGACATGTATGTGTATGTGTATGGGTATGTGTATGTGTATGTGTGTATGCAGCAGTACAGAGGAGGATGAGGAGGGCTGTTATTCCTGCCTCTTCCTCCAACGACGAGGAAAGCGGGAGTGTACGGCCGTCACTATCGGCACGCCGGATTTCTGGTGACGGTTTGCCTGTCGCTACACAAACAGACGTCTGACATTAGGGAGAGGGGTGGGCATCTTGTGCCCATTTCCACTCTCCTGCAGGATCTGTCTCAACGGAGGCAGAAGGTCGGTGTCCCCCACCAGCGCACGAGGTGCGCTAACGGGGCGTGTGCTAAAGAGAAAAGATGCGTTTCTTTCCCGATAGCGCAAGTACATGCGTGGGCGAGGGGCTTCGCCCCCCCTGCCCCCCCCATTGTGTGAGTAAACCTAGGGATGTGGGCGGGGGGGAGGCTCTACGGGGGGGCACCTCGTGCGCTATCGGGAAAGAAACGTGCGTGCGCTATCGGGAAATAAGCGTGTTATTTCTCTTTAGCACACGTCCCTGTAGCGCACCTCGTGCGCTATCGGGAAAGAAACGTGCGTGCTCTATCGGGCTGTGCGCTATCGGGCAAATGTGCATACTAGTTGGTGCGCTATCAGAATAATGCGCCATTTACTTGGTGTGCTATCGGGACGTGTGCTAAAGGGACATGTGCTATCGGGCTGTGCGCTATCGCACCGTGCGCTAACGGGACCCTCCCACTATGAACATTCATAGAATGTCCAAAGGACGATAAACAGATAAACTATGAGCAGCAATATCCTTAGACTGCCTTAGAGGTCGTCTTATGGATATCTACCGGATATCCGTGTGTGTGTGTGTGTGTGTGTGTGTGTGTGTGTGTGTGTGTGTGTGTGTGTGTGTGTGAGTACACGTACAAATATTTTATTATTATTAAAATTAACATTTACCTGTCCAATAGCACAACGGTGGTACAATAATACGACCTTTTGAACTCATAACGGTATTTAATAAATTTAATAAAATTTCTTTATTTTTTGTAAGATTGATTTTATTTTTCCTAGTTTTCACATTTTTCGGGCGTTTGTGCAAAAAGTTAAAATATATTCGATGCGTTTTGTCCTTAGTTGTCTTGCGACATTGAGGACAAGTTCTTGATCTATAACAAAAATTTTTAATGAAAATAACGCATACACGCTCTGAATACGAGGTTACATAAAAAATTTTATGTATGGCGGTTGGCCAAATTTAAATGCGGACCGGCGATGTCGGTTGGAGATTTTGGTGGCCCTGAAAAGGGCCGGTTGTTATGTGGCCCTGACAAGGGCCGTTTGGTCTCGTCCTATCGAGGGAGCCGCTCACTCCAGACGAGGCACGGTCTTGTGCGGGTCCGATGGAGTGGCTGTCGGTCTCCCCACGGGCCTGCTCGCTTCCACGCCGGCGGTGTCCCGGGTGGCGTTAGCGTTCCCGGCTGGTTGGCTTCCAGCTCCTCGGTCTGCGTTGCCTGGGTATCGCTCGGACAGGGGAGGTAGGCCTGCGTCCCCTTGTCGACGGCCGGAGCTTCCCAGTCGCTATCCGTCTGCACCTCGGTACCACTCGTCTGAGGTTGTACCTGCGACCCACGGTGGACCCGTGCTGGCGGCACGGTCTGCGTGCCCTGATGCTGCTGGTCCCCTGGAGACCGTGGTAGCGGTGACAGTAGCGGCGGCACTGTGTACCTCGGCGAAGTGAGACGGCGGAGGCGTATGTCCCACGTCGTAAGCAGGTCCCTCGGAGGTCTAGTGAGCGGCCGCGGCGGCGACTCGAGCCGTATCAGTTTCCACGCTGCAGGAGAATCCTGCGGCTGCACGGATTGACGAGGCAGCAATGAGCGTGAAGTAGGCGGCTTGGTACGGCTATTCTTCCGTAGCGTCCTGGAGACTGTTCTTCTCGTAGCTGTGTGTGTAATGCCAGCTGTGCGAAGATAGTCGAAGGTACCGTCGCTGACGGCCCCTTATATACCCTTGTCGCCGATTTTCTCTTACGAGAAAGATCAGCCGCCTAGCGGTGCCGGCTTGTTGTTATCCTGGGGTGTCATTGCTGGAGCACGTGCTCACCATGTGTGACGGGTTGCCGTGTTACTGGCGCTTTCGCGTAGAACGGGTTGCCGTTCTGCAGGGGCGCGCTTTCATGCGTGCTGTGTGGCGGTGGAGCCGCCGATCTCGGGGCGCTCACAGCCGCCACATATGTAAATTTAGAATGTCTTAAAATATCGAGAAATCATATGAGTAGAAAGAATTGCTAGATAAACGTAAATAAAATTATGGTCATTTGACGCGTTTTGAGTTTTGACACGAAACGGAAAAATCTGGCAGAAAAATGCGGCGGTCTGCCCTGCGAAGCATGATATTTAGTATTAAAGTTGACGACTCTCAGGTTAGAAATCTTGTCATACCGACGTGATGTAGCGACCATGAATATGCCCCGCGGCCACATGCGCATGATCTGTCATCTCTGTGACCACATGCGCATGCTCTGTGGCCGCACGCGCATGCAAAGTGTGCGAATTTTAAACGTATGCATACTTATAATGCATAATATAAATATGTACTTTTTATATACCAACTATATTCTCTGCTTTAACAAATTATTTTTTGCTACAGATATTAAGCGTTGAAGATAACAAAACAGAAATAATTTATTAAAGCAGAGAATAGTTGGTATATAAATATGTGCTTTTCATATTTTCATCCCATTCATATTCATGGCTTCTTTAATTTTCGATAAAACGGGATAACACCGCTGCCTAATAGGGAGATGGTCCCCGACCTCGATATGATGTTCGGTCAACGTCATGACTCCTAGCTGTTCCGGATTACCCGTAATTTCGGATTTCAAAAATTTTTGTAAACGTTCCTCTTGGTCTGGCGTCAGCTCGCTTAACCCGCAACAAACGAGGGGTGACGTTTCTGACTTTCGCGTTCTTTCCCCTTCCCCTGATGGACCTGGCTCGCAATTCACGCTTTCACCCTCAACTAGGGTCACCCGAACGCTTTCAAGAGAACTCGACGAACCTTTCTCGAAAAGGTACTGTCGCGAGGGGTCCTCAACGAAATTCCACGTACCGCTCGCGAAATTAATATTTATCCCGAAAGCCCTCAGGAACTCTACTCCTAAGATACACGGCAACGCTAACGTCGGTAACGAGCAAACTCTCAGGTTCAGGACTTTATCCTGAACACGTATTGGGACCTTCACCTCCCCCCCCCCCCCCCCCACTCTCGTAGTCTGATTAGTCGCGGTAGTCACGCGTTTTCCGCCCGTCGTATTAAATGAGAAACCGAGTTGCTTAATTAACGCGGTGACCTCCGGACGTACGGACCCGCGAACGTACGGCTAGAACCCGAATCTACCAGGGCGCTTATCTCGTATTCCGCGATTTGTACGCGTAGAAACTTGAGAGAGGCCGAGCCTCCTCTATCAAAAGTGCTATACGCGGCATCACGGTTTCCCATCGATAACGATTCTTTAGGGGCGGAGGGGGTAGGAGTCGGGTTGCCCCTTTCTCGCGACTCCTTTACTCGTTTCCCGAACAGTCCGGGCAAGTTCGGACTGTGACTTCGGCCTTCCCGCACCGATAACAATGTATTCGCGTCTCCGCTTTACAATCGCGCGCAGTGACCTGTTTGGTCGCAATTCCAGCACTTTGCCGGGCCGGTACGCGTTTTGTTTGCGGCCGCCGATGGGCTCGTCGACGCGTCTGTCGAGGGGGCGGCAGTCACGGCTGGGGTATTCGCCTTCGGCTCGTGGGCCTTGGCCTTCTTCCCCTTTTTCGCGCCCTCCCCTGCCCCGGTCGAACTCGCCGCAGATACGCCAAGCGCGGCCACGGTGTCGCGATTTTTCCCCCCCGGATATCGGTTTGCCCCCTTCGGCGCTCGATACGCTAAATCCGGGAATAAAGATCGCTCCGGTGACGGAGGGGCACGATAATCCTTCGCGGCGCGGCAACTGGCTTCCGCACGAGCGGCTCATTGTTCCAGCGCGTCCATATCTTTGACCGCGTCCCAAGGGATTAGCGTCTGTACATCGCGGTAACATATGTCGGTGGGCGTAACCGACCTTTTCTTCCTCGCGCCATGGCGGTGATAACCGATCATAAAACGTATTCAGGCACGTAAGGAAGTCGGTCACGGATTCGTTTTCCCCTTGTGTTCGCCACATGATTTCGTCACGAAGGGCGAACTGAAAATCAGGGTCCCCGAAACGCGTACGCCACGCGGTTTTAAACTCGGCCCATGTAGTCAGGCGTCCCCGTTTTCCGCGGAACCAGTGGAGCGCGTTACCCGACAGGAAGAACGGAAGACACCGTAATACGTCCTCATCCTCGACCGGAATTAACTCGCGGCCCTCCTCGATACGCACAAGAGAATGTTTACTATTTTAACAAATTTTGGTAGCGCGGCATAAAGCAGGCGCGAGATAGAAAAATACAGCATAACAGAAAATCACACATAATACGCGGAAGTCACAGAATAGACTTGAGCACAAAACTAACGCGAAATAATAATTATCCGGAACACAATCGGACATTAATACTCCAAATACTGGAAGTGGGAACGTAAGTCACGAATTATTGCATCATATTTGACGCACTGAAGCCCTATACCTCATTCGCGAAAGATTCTGTCGCCAATCGAGCTCCATATACGCGAGGATACTTGCAACGATACAGAATTATACGCCAGAACGCTTGGCGTCGCGCGGAATGTCGCAAGGACACAACCGGCACAATTAAATGCGAGAGGAAATTAGGGGTCGCGATTGACCTTCTAACACAAAGAAATCCACGGGCGCGATAGCTCAACGCAAGCCGTGATTCGACACAAATAACATTTCACCGCGAATAACATACCGACGCGAGGTCGGCGCTCGACGCGAGCAATAACGCGAAACCGAAGATACTAATCTACCACAATTTAATAACTAATGCGAGATATAATTCTCGCATCTATCAGAAACAAAATGTTAACGCGAATAACATGATTACGTCAGCCTTGACGCGAACGAAACCTTAACCTACCGCAATCTTATAATTAACGCGACTAATGCTACAACGCAAATTCGGAAGTTGACGCGAATAATATCCTAACACAAATAACACGGAACATAGTCGACACGATGGTCGCGCGTGATCTCAATAACTGCGATGTATCATTACAATGTCGCGGTCGTTTTGGTCGTGAAAACCGGTTGGGACGCTCCTACCGCGATCTCCCGAGGTTCGCTAAAATTTCTATCGCGATTACGCGGCCACGATATCATCCCGAGGCCTTTCGCTCTCGCTGTCGATTGCGTAATTATTCTCGGTTCCCAGAAACCGTATCTATTACGGTATCACAATTGTCCCGGGCGAGAGCGCGCACCGGAGGGCGACGTCGTGACATTACAACTCGATAGTATTCACGGGCAACCTCACCGAAGTTTTGCCTCTTCCTCAGCTCCTCGTCGTCACTTCGTGTCCGCGGTCTTCGTTAAGTTCGATTCGGGCGGTTATCGCAAATTATCGTGCCACTTGTAAAAAAAAATTCTGTAAAATTCGTGATTTATTGCATATCCCCGCAGGGTTCGCAATTTCGTACCAATACTATCTTTCTCCTCTCACTTTAACCCTTTGGACCAACGGCTTAACGTCTCTTTCCGAAAGACGGAGCCCAGTTTTCTCCGCGCAAGAGCCTATCTTGCACGGAGGGACGCAGCTATCGGAAAAATATTCCATAAACTATAAGGATAAAGGCCAACATTCGAGCATAATCGTGGATGTCAAATTAAAGTTCGTTTATTGAACATGAGTGTATATAAAACGGGACGTTTCAACCGCACAGGGTCTTCTTCAGCCGATACAAATTTAATAAATAATTACATAAAGTCACGCAATAAATCAGTAAAACCGTGAACAATAAAAGAGTAAAAAATTCGATGGAACTAACAATGTCATCCGGAGTCACATCTTACATGAGAGCATTATACTGGTAAATTATAAAATTGTATATATGTATATAGATATCTGTAGAGTCAATCGTGCAATGTAAAATTATGTATATGTGAATTCGCAAGTCAGTAGTCCGAGGTAAATCCATGATTATGTATGTATGTATATATGTATGTATGTCTGTATGTATGTATGTATGTATGTAAGCTACTATGATTTTAACGCTCTTCTTCATCGTTTTCTTCTATCACTTTTTCTCTATCATTTCTTCCTTTTCTACTTCTATATAACAGAGACATGACATTCCTTAGACCCTTTGGGTCTCAATTGTATGCTATTTACATATCTCGAGCTCTTCAAAGGATGTGGCAATTGTTGGTCATAAATTATGGCTATCTGTCATCGGTGCTCAATTCTATAACATTTCCCATGTGCGAATGTCGGGCTTCTGCCAGAGTTGTCCGCATGGCCCAGAAATGGCACAATATTGGTTGCCAAGACTTGATGGGTGGTACTGCCCCAGTACGGATAAACCGCTAGATCAGTATTGTGCCAGTCTCGGTGACCAGTACCCCCATGCAACCATATTCTGTTCTGAGCCGAGTCTCGTCTCAGTACTGACCGTGTATAAGGCCAGAAATAATATTGATCTACGGCCGAGAGTCGGCTCAGAACTGGGCATGTATTGGGTCGACTTAGAAAATTTTCGCTCGGGCGGCGCCGGAGGTAACAACCGCGCGAAAGCAACACGCCGCGAGGGAAATTTTCGCTAGAGCCCACGCCGGAGGTAACGACCGCGTTCGTGCCTCTCGGTTATAAGTACCCCGAATTATGGTGTCATTCGTCTCGCTTCGCGTCAACGTGGGGCATCGTCGATCCCCGAGACCGGCTGCCGGATATCCCGTACGGTAATCGAATTCGCGGTCAAGTCCCGATGGTCTCGATATTTCGCCTCCAGCGCCCGTAAGCGACTGTGCATAAGACTGTGCGTCGCCAACCGCTCGGCCGGCCGGTTGGGTACTATAAGAGGTGCGGTGCGCTCGGCGAGCCGAGCGACACGAGCGATACGTACGGACGTGCAAACGCGTTTCGCTTGGTCCGTACGAATGTGTAAAACGTTTGTGGAATACGTACACGAAAGAGACACGTAGTCGATCGCCACCGTCGTGTAACTTACAATTAGACGAACATAGCATTGCCACGAGTCGGTGTCGAAAGACCGAATTGGACTTGGAAAAATTCTCGCTCGAGCGGTGCCGGAGGTAACAACCGCGCGAAAGCAACACGCCGCGAGGGGATTTAGAAAGCTTTTTGCTCGAGTAGCGCCGGAGGTAACGACCGCGGCACGAAAGCAACACGCCGCGAGTATGATATGGCAATCAATGTTGTCCCCGTACTAGTACTCTGTGTCGGGCCAAAGTTGGCGCCAACAGTTGGCCCAATACTGGCAATCAGTGTTGTCCCCGTACTAGTACTCTGTGTCGGGCCAAAGTTGGCGTCAAGACTGGGACCCGTGTTATCATTCCGACATTGTCCCAGTAATGACCCTGATCTTAGCTTGTACTGGCCCAGAATCGTCAGCCAGTACTGGTAACTCTGGCACCAGTACTAAGCCAGCACTGAGCCTTTATGAGATTCGCACATGGGTTCACATTTTCGACTTTACGTCGCAATATCTCCGCTTGTAGGGCACGTAGCGGAAAATGTTATAGGAGATACCCCCCCCCCCCCCCCAATTCGAACCCCAGCTATCGATCAAGCCTACTTAGAACTTGATCCGTTCACTCGTTATATGAGATCTCAACATTTCGAGTACTCGCAAACCGTCGCGTCGCGTATAAAAGAGTCACGGCCGGTCTCGCTCCGCGTGTACTTGGCGCGAGACACTACCGTGTCTCTTGATCCCATATAGGGTTTTACTAACGGCCCTATTCTGGCCCAAAACTGGCCGCCAAGTCACCAATATTGGCGTGATAATGGCAGCCATGACTGGCCCAGCAATGGGACTTCTCTGGAATGATAACTTTGGTCCAGCAATGGGTAACAATGTACGGCCAAATGTGGTAACCAATCATGGGCCATTAATGGCTAATCTATTATGCCAATAATAGCGCTCTTATGATGCCCGGCTTAGCTAAATTATTTTTTTATTGCTTATTGCATTTTTAATAAAAATTTAAAAAGTATCTAGCGAAACATACTTTCATAAATGTATATTTGTAATAATATATTTAAGCAACAAAGCATAAAAAACAATTTGATTAAGCCTGATGGCATTGTAAAAAGCCATGTTCGCCTTCTTACCATGCAGTAGAGTTATTACTCGGAAAAGAAAAGTTTTTGACAACGTTAATTGACCTGGCTTTGTTCCGAGACAAACGATCAAATGCTTCTTACAAATAGAACCCTGCTGAGCGGCCCTAGTTATAGGAATCGATGTTGAATTTTAATTACGAGTAAGGATACTGGCGATGCGCCGCGTAGCGAGCGCGAGCCGAACTCTCTCGCCGCGCGAGCCCGCGCTGCCGCTCACAAATGGCGCACACTCATATGCCAAGCATGGGCGAATACAGTAAGCCAATAATGGCCAATCATTGGTCACCGTATGTCGGGCCAAACATTAGCGCCATAGCAAAATGTACAGTTCCTTTATCTGAATGGCACCCAATCATTCGCCAAGCATGGTCCACTATAGAATGCCAAGTATCGGCCAATCATCGGGTACCATATATCGGGCCAAGCATTGGCCCGGTTGTTAAGTCTGGCAAGCCCTATATGAGATATACAATTTATCGGTGAAAAATCATCGCTGCGATAATAGTCTTAAAAATGTACAAATTTTAGAAAGAGTCTTTATCATGTACTCGAAAGAAGAATTTATACTCCTTCAAAGAACATAATAAAATTTTATCAAAGAAAAATCAAAATTATAAATAAAGTAATATGAGGACCCTCGAGATTAAAATAGGAGAAGTCAAAGCTATGAGGGAGATGTCAGACGCAGATCACAGTGCGTAATATCAGAAATAACTGATTTATTCGTCGTTTTGATACATTACATCGATCCGTACGTTTCGGTTCAGTTTTCAGCCATCTTCAGCGGTAGTTACAGAAGTTAAGTTACACGTTCTCCGTACCGTATGATGAGTTTGCTGATTTAAAGTATTAGAAACATAGACCAATTGATCCATATCTGTAAATTTGTTCAATTAATGTTGAGATATTAAAAAGATCCCTTAGGAAACTCACTATTCGATCTGAAAAACGTGGAATACGGAGCCATGTACATAATGAATACTCTCTGCGAGAAGACTTGACGATCTTTTCTGATATCTACTGATATCTAATTTAACTTTAATGTATATACACTTATCTATATATACACTTTAATGTATATACACTTATCACTATCTCAAATATTCAATACCACTGAAGATGGTTGGTATGGTCTGAAGCATGTTCTTTTATTTGGAGATCTGCTTCAACTACCTCCTGTACGTGAAGATTTTGTTTTTGTTCAATTATCAGAGGAAGAAATTGGTAAATATATTGGCTGTATGGCGTCTATAAATTTGTGGGAAAGTTTTGAATATGACGAATTAACGATCAATATGCGCCAGCAAGGAGATGGATCTTATCGTGAATTACTCTCGAGAGTTCGTGTTGGTTTATTGCAGAGTATCTAGCAATGAGTGAGGCCTGTCAAGAAGTAATCTTGTTGGACAAGTCGCTCAGATATGTTGTTGGAAGAACATTTCTGCCTGTAACAATCTGGTGTGACAACAGAGCAGCAGGAAACTGCACTAAGAAGGATGGAAGTCACAAACTTAAAATGTTTGATGACAACTTAGAGGAAATAAAGAAAAACTTAAGAGAAAGAGAAGAAACTGGAAACAGAAAACATATGGCTGACACTCATGGAGATTTTATCAAACAGTGTGTTGATCAAGGAAAGGTGAAAGTTGAATGGATTGAGACCAAAGAAAATTTGGCGGACATTATGACAAAACCTTTACCTTTAGAAGCATTTGCATATCTAAGAGATAAGATAATGAATATAGAGTTTAAACAAAATTAGAGATTAATTTTACTCGATAACTGATTTTTGTTGTGTTTCAGATAAGGACTAAATTTAGAGAAGGACCGCGGATCGCTCGGGAGGGAGTATTGAGAGCTGGGCTTTAAACGAGCGATGCGCTCCCGCCTCTAGAGAGGGCAGCTCCTGTGTGGCGCGCGGACTAAGCGCCACTCGAGCATTACGGTCGTTGTCTGCGTGCGGTCGTCACGGTCGTGTGCATAAGAGCCTTGACCTTCGTGTAGTCAAAACGTATTGTGTGTTGTTCCTGTGAATCGAATAAAGAGTTCCTATAGTATAAAGAACTTGTACTGTTAGTGTCCTGTCCATCTCTACGCATCTCGCGTATCGTTCCAAGCGATAATTACAACAAAAATTAAGCAATTATTATTAAATATAATCTCTCATTTATTAATTTTCATATCAATATTATATTTTAATTATAAAAAATCATGGGAGTGGTGGTCTTATACATATATTAGAAATAATAGTCTATAACGCAACTTTTAGCTGTACATTCTGCTTATAAGATAGAAGAATTCTTTGAGTTGACTTTACAGAATTGCAAGTTTTTGGTCTAGAATTAAAGTACGCACAAAAATTTACTTCCCGATACACGATTTCATATAAAAAACGAAAATAAATTAAAATTTTGGGCGCATACGGCTGTCACTTGACGACAATATTTGCTTAAACAAAAATACTGCAGTTTATATATATAAAATGGGATACACAAGGGAAGTAGCGACAACATTTACGAACAATTTCGTGTAAATAAAACTAAGATTAAATGTCTAAAAAAAAAGATTTTTACTAAGGCAGCTTTACTAATGCAAAGGCACATGCAGGTTGATAGGACAAGCAGTATTGCGTGTAGCGAGAGATGGCGCAGCAATCGATCAAAGGCAGATGCCTCTCGTTAGACAAGGACAGATATAGATAGACATATAACATAGAAAACAGGATTAGAA
The DNA here is from genome assembly GCA_035220575.1 of Temnothorax rugatulus. NCBI lineage: Eukaryota > Metazoa > Arthropoda > Insecta > Hymenoptera > Formicidae > Temnothorax > Temnothorax rugatulus. The sequence goes on along the minus strand of JASTWL010000688.1, from coordinate 50,639 downwards.
ATGTTGACATTGACATTACCGACATCGAGGAAGTCGGCCTTCATCATAGGATCCCCTTAATAATGTGTTTATATTATTAGCATTATTCAAGCTAGATTGCGATTATGTATTGTATCGCAAAACAAAAAAAAATATATATATAAGCAAAATAAAATAACGACTGGGTTGATAGTGGACTATTTCTTGTAAAATATATCCCCATCCATTTCAAACAAATAAGATTTTTAAATAAAGGTATTATTGAAAAAATGAAGATTATAATATTAAACAGATCGTATTATACAAATAAATATTAAAATAATTAGTAAGAAAATATTTTAATACAAATAAATATTGTAAATAGTTAGTTAAAATTGTTAGTTTAAACTGAATTGGTGTTGCTAAATCGATGTGTTAATGTATGTGTGTGTGTGTGTGTGTGTCTCTCTCTCTCTCTCTCTCGTTCGTGTGTGTGTGTATAAAAAATTTAGATTTAAGCATAAAATGTAAGTAGCATAGGATTTCGGCGATTTTTATTATGTTGTTTAGGTTGTAAGAAATTAGAGAAATTAACATATTCGGTTTAGCAACGCCAATTCAGTTCAGTAGCAGTCAAGTATTTTGAAAGATATTTATTTGTATTTAATATTTCTTTATATTTAAGTATATTCATTTGTATTTTTACAATGTCCGATTAATACTATTCTCTTTAATTATTTTCAGTCATATTGTGGAGCGAACAACATATTATATAAAATAAACCATCGTTTTGATAATTTTACAAAAGACGATGGGGGTGGTGGTGGGATTATAATAAATAGACCATCAAATTTTAAAAACTAAACGCCAATACGCTCCGCGCTTGATGTAAGTAGCCTAATTGATATCTCTATGTAGAACATATGGGGCATTCCATGCAAAGTGATCCACCCTAAAAAAAATTTTTTTTTGATCGTGCTGAAATTTGCACAATCTATTGCCCTTTTGACCATAATTATCCACCTATTCAGATTTTTCTTTAAGATCGGTATCTTTGATTTAAAAAAAAATGCCAAAAAAAGAAGAAAATTTTGTCAACAAAAAAGGATAGGAAGTCCAAGATGGAGAAATCACTCCTTAGTAAGTTACAACTCAATCTGTGTACGAACTCATGATCCGTGCCGCCCGCGCCGGCGGCAAACCAAGCTGCCGCACAGTTACAATAATTTGGAAAAATACATATGCGGAATGCATATGTTCTATATAGAGATATCAATTAGTTAGGCTACTTACATCAAGCGCGGACCGTATTGGCGTTTAGTTCTTAACTTAAGACGATGGGGTGGTGGTGGGATTTTTATTTTAATACATATAAATACTTTATTAAAGTCATTTTTACATACATTCGTGTGTGCGTGTGTGTGTGTGTGTGTGTGTGTGTGTATCTCTTTCTCTCTCTTTTTTATGCGTGTATGTATGTGTATATAAAGTCAAGTATATTGTTTGATTAAGCTGAGTTGTATTTGTGTACTATGTCGCAAAATATATGTGTTATAAACATCTATTGTTTAATGCTTATATGATCCCTAATACCACAAAAAGGAATGATATCTCAACAAAATTACCTTTTTAAAAAAAAGGTAAATAAAAGGCGCCAAGTATACGCTCTAAAAAACCTAATGAGGTATCTTTATACCTAAAAAAAATTGATGTGATATGTTTGTACCTAAAAAAACCGATGTGGTACGTTTGTACCTCAAAAAATCAATAAGGTATCTTTGTATTAAGTGATCTATTACAATTACAAATTAAATGTGCAAGTAGAAACTTGCACATTGCTTCCTCATAGTTTTTAAGTGTGCAAGTAGAAACTTGCACATTGCTTCTCTTCATAGTTTTTAAGTGTGCAAGTAGAAACTTGCACATTACTTCCTCATAGTTTTTTAAGTGTGCAAGTAGAAATCTGCACATTGCTTCCTTATGGTTTTTAAGTGTGCAAGTAGAAACTTTCGCTCACAAAGCTCCTCTATGAGGAAGCTTGTATTTTATTCGATGTATAATTATTAGTATTTATTTGTTTTGGCTTCCTCATAGAGGAAGCTTTGTGAGCGAAAGTTTCTACTTGCACACTTAAAAACCATAAGAAAGCAATGTGCAGATTTCTACTTGCACACTTAAAAAACTATGAAGAAGTAATGTGCAAATTTCTACTTGCACACTTAAAAACTATGAAGAGAAGCAATGTGCAAGTTTCTACTTGCACATTTAAAAACTATAAGGAAGCAACGTGCAAGTTTCTACTTGCACACTTTTTTATGAATGGAATATCATTAAAGGTAGATTGGTGTTGAATTGGGCAATGATCGATGAAGAGATTACCGATTTTTGCCTAAATAGTATACAAGTTATACATGTAATCTTATATATAAAAAGTATCATTAAAGGAAGGTTGTTTTGAATTTCGCGAAGATTGGTGAAAGGGTTACCGATTTCTGCTTAAAAATGTGTAAGTTGTTTGATGAATAAAGTATCATTTAAGAAAGGTATTGAATTTGGCAAGGATCGGTGAAGGAGTTACCGATTTTTGCTTAAAAGTTACATGTATTAGTTATATATGTAATTTTATATAAAGTATCATTAAAAATCAGAAATCGTTGCACATTTTTTAAGCAGAAATCGGTAATCCTCTCACCGATCCTCGCAAAATTCAAAACAACTTTCTTTTAATAATACTTTATATAAAATTACATATACATCTTATACACTTTTTAAGCAGAAATCGGTAAACTCTTCACCAATCCTCGCCAAATTCACTAACAATCTTCCTTTAATAATACTGTAGCCATAAAAAAAATAAGCTTGATATCTCAAAATTTGCGGAAATTAGGGCAATCATGTAGATTCTTTTAAATAGAAATCGGTAACCCGTTCATTATTAGCAATTTTTATTAATTCTATTATATTCTTCAGTTCTTTTTACTCGTTTCATACATAATTCTTTAAAATTTGGTTAATCAGTTTTGAGTTATAGAAATTTGGTTAGTTTGGCTGTTTTTTTAAACAGAAATCGGTAACCCCTTTATTATTAGCAATTTTTATTAATTCTATTATATTCTTCAGTTTTTTCTACCCCTATTTCATATATAATTCGTTAAGATTTGGTTGATTAGTTCTGGAGTTATAGAAATTTCGGTAAACTTGGTTATTTTTTTTAATAAAAATCGGTAACCCCTTTATTATTAGCAATTTTTATTAATTCTATTATATTTTTCAGTCTTTTCTACTCCTATTTCATATATAATTTTTTAAATTTGGTTGACTAGATCCAACTTTATACACAATCAAAGATTCATATACAAATTTACGAAAACAAAGCTTCCTCCATGAGGAAGCAAAAGAAATGATATCTCTTTAAATTACAGCGCCAATTATAGAGAGAACATATATATATTGCATTAAAAAATAATCTCGAAACATATCGGAAAAATCTAAACAGTAGTGTATTTCCAAAAAATTATAACCCAAGTGATACACATGTTGTAAATCCAAAAATCTTAAATAGTAATAGCTTTATTTCTTCCTAACAAAATAATTTACAAAATTGCGTTACCTAACCCAAGTGATACGTATTTCAAAAAAAGATATAAAATCTTTAAATTGCGCCAATTGCAAAGAGAATATATATACTTTAAAAAATAATTGTTGTGCAACTACTTTTAAAAAATAAAACAAAATTGTGTTACCTAACTTAACCCAAGTGATATGCATCTTTGTATTCCTAAGGGTCTTTCTATCAACCCAAGTGAGTTTTAATTCTTCTTGATAAAATTATAATATTACAAAGAATCATTTTAATCACAAAAAATTAAAGAGGTAACATTATAAAATAAAAATATTTAATTAAAATAAAATAAATAAATTTTTCTTGAAAAAAACTTAGCGCTGCATTTTTAAGGTCTGTCCCGACAAATTTGCATAGTAGCGCATAAACATATAAGCGTAAGAAATTGATTGGTTCATATATATGTGCAAAAGAAAATAGACCAATCCATCTCTTTATGCATATGCTTATGCACCTATGAAAGTTTGTCTGGAGTATCCTTAAAAAAGCAGCGCCAAGTTTTTTACAAGAAAAATTTATTTATTTTATTTTAATTAAATATTTTTATTTTATAATGTTACTTCTTTAATTTTTTGTGATTAAAATGATTCTTTGTAATATTATAATTTTTCAAGAAGAATTAAAACTACTATCACTTGGATTGATAGAAAGACCCTTAGGAATACAAAGATGCATACCTCTTGGGTTAAGTTAGGTAACACAATTTTGTTTTATTTTTTAAAAGTAGTTGCACAACAATTATTTTTCAAAGTATATATATTCTCTTTGCAATTGGCGCAATTTAAAGATTTTATATCTTTTTTTGAAATACGTATCACTTAGGTTGAATTAGGTAACGCAATTGTGTGAATTATTTTGTTAGAGAGAAATAAAGCTACTATACATATCACTTGGGTTGAGTTAAGTAACGCAATTTTGTGAATTATTTTGTTAGGAAGAAATAAAGCTATTACCATTTAAGATTTTTGGATTTACAACATGTGTATCACTTGGGTTATAATTTTTTGGAAATACACTACTGCTTAGATTTTTCCGATATGTTTCGAGATTATTTTTTAATGCAATATATATATGTTCTCTCTATAATTGGCGCTGTAATTTAAAGAGATATCATTTCTTTTTTGTAATTTATATATCACTTGAGTTGAGTTAGGTAACGCATTTTTGTGAATTATTTTGTTAGGAAGAAATAAAGCTATTACCATTTAAGATTTTTGGATTTACAACATGTGTATCACTTAGGTTATAATTTTTTGAAATACACTACTGCTTAGATTTTTCCGATATGTTTCGAGATTATTTTTTAATGCAATATATATATGTTCTCTCTATAATTGGCGCTGTAATTTAAAGAGATATCATTTCTTTTTTGTAATTGTAATATATCACTTAATACAAAGATACCTCATCGGTTTTTTGAGGTACAAACATACCACATCGGTTTTTTTAAGGTATGTACAAACATACCACATCAATTTTTTTTAGGTACAAAGATACCTCATTGGGTTTTCTAGATAGCATTCACCGGAAAATTCTACTCCTATTTCATATATATAATTCGTTAAGATTTGGTTGATTAGTTCTGGAGTTATAGAAATTTTGGTAAATTTGGCACATGCACACATACACACATATACACATACATACATACCACCGAAGTGGTATGTGTGTATTTTCACAAAAATAAATGATATATATAAATTGCGTCAATTATAAAATAAATATATATTTTTCGGAAAATAACTGTTGTATTATTTTTAAAAAATATCTGGATAGCTTTATTTTTCCTTACAGACATTAAAATATAACAAAATTCTGTTACCTAACTCAACCCAAGTGATATGTATGTTTTTAAATAAATGTTTTCTTGATTAATCTTTAAATAAATCTTTAAATTGCGTTAATCAGAAAGAAAAGATGCAATTACAAAATGTTTAATCCAACACAGGAATACAAGATATTTAAATGTAAAGATGTTAATCGCAAAGATTAAAAACTGTTAAAGAAGTTACAATAAAAAATGCAAATATTTTATTGAATTAAAAAAAATTTGTACAAAAGCTTGACGCTGTTTTGTTACTCCAGTCACAACAAAATTACCTTTTTTAAAATAAAATAGAATTATAGAATACCTTTCAAGCCATTGTATCAAACATTCTTGGTGAAAAACATGTCCACAGCATGTGGACAAAATTTTATCGATTGCTAAAGTTATCTTCCCCCAACATATTACACATATAATTTGATTCATTATTATAAACAAAAATTTTGCGTTAAATAATATTTATACTTAACCAAATTTTTCCATGCAACTTCTGTCCAAAATTTTGACAACAAAAAACAATTAAAACAAAATTAAGTAATATATTATAATCTCGTGACAAATTCACGACATATAAGTATAGATCCAAAATGAAAATATTCATAATTTAGTGCTGCTCTTAGCAATTTGAGGAGAATAATCAACTAGTGATTGGTTAATTTCTTACGACTCACGACTTACGATAGTTACAACATCCATTGTAGACCGGGTCTAAGAGCCGAAGATCACGACGCTTGAAATCGAGCAATACAACTAAGGAGAAGTTTGTTAAAAAAAAGTTACTGTTAATTGCTTACAGTAGTAAATGTCGACTGTGATGTCGCTGTATGATTAAAAATAGTATTTAGAACTTGCTCGCATTTTTTATCTCTTTTCTCCGGTTGGTTTGTTTTAAAATGACGTAACCAGGTCATATCAATTTTCGGAACGCTCACTTCTCGGTCCAAATAGATTTTTTAATATAGGATATTTTTATAAAAAAGATTTTTTTTTTGGCCTTTGCAGCTTTTTATATTTCATAATTTAGTGCTGCTCTTAGCAATTTGAGGAGAATAATCAACTAGTGATTGGTTAATTTCTTACGACTCACGACTTACGATAGTTACAACATCCATTGTAGACCGGGTCTAAGAGCCGAAGATCACGACGCTTGAAATCGAGCAATACAACTAAGGAGAAGTTTGTTAAAAAAAAGTTACTGTTAATTGCTTACAGTAGTAAATGTCGACTGTGATGTCGCTGTATGATTAAAAATAGGTATTTAGAACTTGCTCGCATTTTTTATCTCTTTTCTCCGGTTGGTTTGTTTTAAAATGACGTAACCAGGTCATATCAATTTTCGGAACGCTCACTTCTCGGTCCAAATAGATTTTTTAATATAGGATATTTTTATAAAAAAGATTTTTTTTTTGGCTTTTGCAGCTTTTTATATTTCATAATTTAGTGCTGCTCTTAGCAATTTGAGGAGAATAATCAACTAGTGATTGGTTAATTTCTTACGACTCACGACTTACGATAGTTACAACATCCATTGTAGACCGGGTCTAAGAGCCGAAGATCACGACGCTTGAAATCGAGCAATACAACTAAGGAGAAGTTTGTTAAAAAAAAGTTACTGTTAATTGCTTACAGTAGTAAATGTCGACTGTGATGTCGCTGTATGATTAAAAATGGTATTTAGAACTTGCTCGCATTTTTTATCTCTTTTCTCCGGTTGGTTTGTTTTAAAATGACGTAACCAGGTCATATCAATTTTCGGAACGCTCACTTCTCGGTCCAAATAGATTTTTTAATATAGGATATTTTTATAAAAAAGATTTTTTTTTTGGCCTTTGCAGCTTTTTATATTTCATAATTTAGTGCTGCTCTTAGCAATTTGAGGAGAATAATCAACTAGTGATTGGTTAATTTCTTACGACTCACGACTTACGATAGTTACAACATCCATTGTAGACCGGGTCTAAGAGCCGAAGATCACGACGCTTGAAATCGAGCAATACAACTAAGGAGAAGTTTGTTAAAAAAAAGTTACTGTTAATTGCTTACAGTAGTAAATGTCGACTGTGATGTCGCTGTATGATTAAAAATGGTATTTAGAACTTGCTCGCATTTTTTATCTCTTTTCTCCGGTTGGTTTGTTTTAAAATGACGTAACCAGGTCATATCAATTTTCGGAACGCTCACTTCTCGGTCCAAATAGATTTTTTAATATAGGATATTTTTATAAAAAAAGATTTTTTTTTTGGCCTTTGCAGCTTTTTATATTTCATAATTTAGTGCTGCTCTTAGCAATAGATCATCCTGACCTTCTTCTAACGTACATTTTTTTTAAAATCGCGTACATTTGTTTAAACAAAAATCGGAAACGTTTCAAGAAAATCAGTACATTAATGAAAAATTAAACTCGCGGTTTCAAGAAAATCGGTTAATGAACAAGTAGTTCGAGAAAATGATGCAGAAATTATACACTTTATGGCACTCCCCGGGAAATTCTACCCCTACTTCATGTACAGTTATTTAACCCTATTTCCTCCAACGTCTTTTCCGCCCTTTTAATCCTCGCATCATAACTTACGAATTTAATGTTCCAAAGCGCAAATTAAAGCTACTACTTTTAGCTTTAATTTGCGCTTTGGAACATTAAATTTCGTCAATTCGTTCGTGAGTTATGATGCGAGGATTAAAGGGGCGGAAAAGACGTTGGAGGAAATAGGGTTAAGATTCGGTCAATTAATTCCCGAAAAATTGAAAAATTTTGGTACCGGCTTCCAAAAAGATCGGTAACGAAAAATTATACACTTAGGCATAGGTAAAAATGCGGCATCGTCTTTCTTTTTTCTGGGAAATATGCCGTCTATTCCCGAAGTAAAATTAAGCTGTTAGAATATTTGACTAAATTGTACACCCCGCTAAACAATATTTTGTTACAGAAATGTTTTTGTAACGTCGCAATATAGCCATGCGACATTTTACGTTTGGTTGCATAAACGTTTTAATAACATAAAAGGAACCAGAAATGTCCTGATTCAATTACCTTACATATGCGACGTTGCACTTACAACGTGTTTTAGGCGTTTGCAAAACTTTATATGTGCAACATCGCATTTACAACGTTTTTGCGACGTTTGTGAAACTTGCATCAAACGTTAGGGAAACGTTACAACTTTCGTTCCAAAAACAACGTTTATACAACCAGGAACTTAAATTTTCCGTTTCACGGTTAATTTGCAACGTTGCATTTGTAACGTTTTTGTAACGAATGTATAAAGGTGAAATTTCATGGGCAGTGAAAAGCAGCAGCAGATCGTACTGATTGGCTACAAAATAGAGAAGTTCTAAAAACTCGAGAACTTCTCTATTTTGTAGCCAATGAGTACGATCTGCTGCTGCTTTTCACTGCCCATGAAATTTTACCTTAATGCGGGGTCTACCAGCAGGAATAGTGGATTAGGTTGTAAGACGTCAGAATAAAACTGGTTTTTCCAGTGTAATAGGGCGTAGAGTTAGGCCGTCAACGGAATTGTTGAACCTCATTTTGTATGGTCTGCTCAACCATTTTTCTTATGACCTTAATCTAACTATTACACTGGAAAACCAGCTTTATGCTCTTACAGCTTACTGACGTCTTACAGCCTAATCCATCACTCCTGCATATATAATATGATATACAACATACGTAAATACGATCAATGAAAAACATAATAATTATTCGTTTATTAATTAATTTATTTTAATAAATTATTTTAATTTATTTTAATAAATACAGTATTGTGATGGTAAATGGGTTTAATGTCATTGCACATTTATTCTATAATACTATACTATAATGTCTATGTATATAATACTATAATGTCGTGTACGTTACACATCACACTAATAATTTTCGCCATCTATCTTATATAAATGCGAACAGCCGCAAAACACGCGGTGCCGATTTTCTTTAGCTCGAACCCGCACTTACTAATTATACCTATCTGTCGCACGTGGAGGCCGGAGGAAACGCGAAGCCACGAAACGGTCGTTGTCGGTATCGGTAGCTAGCGACCTTCTCGCTAACCCACCGAAATCTTAAACACGTGGCACACGCCCGCACGGAACGATGGCTCGCCGCGAACTACGCACTACTTCTTCTCGTAGCGTCCTCTATAATATATAGTTATACATTTTCTAATAATGTCGCATTTACAACGTTAATGCAGAGTAGTAAAATGTTTTTCAAAGTTACGTTTTGATTGAACCGTTTAAAGTACGTAGCGAAATAAATATTTTAGAAACATCGCAAATGTTAGCGTTGAGGCAACGTTTATAAAGTCGCAAAGGAAACGTTTCATACAAAAGTTATTTGAACGTTACAAAACATTTCATTTGTGACGTTCCGAATTGTCAAATTAAATGCGGAAAAGCAACGTTTCTGATACGTTCTACAGACTGACACAAATAAAACGTTAACTTGAGACGTTTACGAAATCTTTTATTGCCTATACATATAAAACGTTTCAGATTTGCTGAATTACAGTCGAAATGTGACGTTACAAGAAGGTTACATGTTTAGCGGGACCGTTTAACGTCGAGAAAACCAAGCAGGATTCCATGCTTTGAAAGCTGCTGCAATTCCCCATATTAACCCGCAACCATCTATTATCGTCGGCAGCACCACCACATCAGGATTAGAGACCTTTTACTAGAGACTGGCCAACTTTAGGAATGCGACCACAAAATGGCGGCGAAGTCGTATGTGTGTGACGTGCAACGGATGACAGCAAACAAACGCGCACTACGCGCACACATATATCGAGTTCACGTATTAACACACACACATACGACTTCGCCGCCATTTTGTGGTCGCATTCCTAAAGTTGGCCAGTCTCTAGTAAAGGGTCTCTAATCAGGATCATGGGGATCATCACTCACAACCATCTATCTGTTCTATTATTTCGGTTCCCAAGGTGGCTTGGCCAAGTATCATATTCGGATGATCGTTCCTATTCGTAACATATTGTTGGATGATTTGATCAGAAAATTAGATAAAATTACTAACAAAATATGCATCTTTTGATAATAAAATATGCTAATAGATACATATGTAATAATTAACGTTCCTTAATTTGAATAACAGCCCACTCGGCATGTAATATTTCAGAAACATTTCTGTAAAATTCCATTTGAAATATTGCACTTTTTATCAATATTTTAGAAATATTTCACGACCGTTTCTCCAACATTTCTGCAATGTTTTATTGTCCGCAATCATTTTAAATGCAACCTTGCTGAAAAATTTCGGCAATATGTCGGTAATATTACTGAAATATTTCTGAAACATATCTACGAAATATTGCAGAAACACTTCAGAAATATTTCAAATACATTTTACACTGAGAAAAATGTTTTGTATTAGCAAACAAAATTTTGTTACTGACGCAAAAACTGTTTGTTGACATGTGAAAAATAAAATATTTTGTTACCGGAACAAAAAAATTATATTAAGCTATTTGGCAAGTTATTTTTAATGCCAGGGTACTTAAAAGTACAAAAAAAAAAAAAAAAAAAAAAAAAAACGTAAAAAATAAATTTGTGTTCTGCATAATTGTTTCTGGGTCAAAATAAAAAAGGGAAAAATCGCTAATTTTTACATTATTTTCATCCTTTTGTATCATGTCTACATGTTATTTATAAAAATTTGGTAATCATACCGTTCAATAGAGCAAAGTTTCAGCTTTAAGAATCTGTTTTTTGAATTGCAATACGTTGATTTTTAAAGGAGTTATGAGCAATCAAAGTCAAAATGCTCATTTCTTATTCAATCCGCGATAACTCAGTAACAAAAAATCGTAGAAACATTTTTAAAAAAGCTTTCACGTCAGGAAGTTGAAAATTTTTGCAGATTTTTTTGTATACGTGACAATCCTACAAAGCGAGAAAAAAATTTTCTATTTTGTCCAGGTCGTAGTTTTCTATATGTAAAATAACCAAACTCACAGAAACTTTAAAATAATAGTAACCTTTCGAAAGTAGAGATTTCAAGCTTTAAGGCTCCTGGTCCCTGAGCCGAGAACTTCGCGTTGACAGTGGCGACGTACCGTCGCGGTAGAAATAAGAACCCTCTCCAATGGAGAAATCTGCTCTCTGTGACATGTTAACAACCTTATTTTAAGTTGCGGTTAATTTCTTTATTATTCGCTCTGTACTTGTGCTATAACGTTTAACGTATTCGTGAAACTCGTAAAATTGACCGAGAGGTAAGATTGGCAAAAAATACATATGCGGAAGGAACATTCTCCACTCTTTTCGATAGTCGTCAAACGGCTTGTTTTTCCGTGTGTTTAGGCTTCGTTTTATGGCTGTTTGTTTATTGTCGAGGGAAAAGGATAGTATCCGGTCAATTTTAGAAGTGTTCTAAAACGATCTACTGTGATTTTTTATTGAAATGTCTTTTTATTTCGTAATTAAGTGCAACTTAAAATAGGGTGTTTTTCTCGCCTCGATAGCAAGAATTTAATATGGCTGCGGTGACTACCCAGGAGCCTTAAAATCCTTTTTTTTTTTTTAAATTTAAATTTCATTCATTTTTAACAAAGTTACATCTTGGATTTTGCCTATTTTTAAAGAAAAATTTAGTGTTTCTTTAATTTTTGTGAGAAGTGTATATATATGTAGCGGATGACACAGCTGCTGGTGCTGGCCCATTTTTTGATGTTGATTGTCCAGCTGATTTTGCACCGATTGGTTGCTGATCCTTGGTTGCTAATTTTGCAGCAAGAGCTTTTACTTTCGCTAATTCTTTTTCTAATATTTGAATTTTGTTTTTTTTTTGCTCTTTTATAATGTTGTTTAATTCGTCTTCTACGTTTGCCTGGCAAAAAATAAGATAATTATGCATTTTAGGGGAGGTACCTCCGATGACCTTGACCTTGACATATGTTGTCAAGGTCACCCTCCTGAGTGACCTTCAGAAAGTTTTAGCCATCGCTCGTTATTCGTTAAAAAGCTATTAACAAAAAAAGTTTGGAAAATATAGCAGCTATTTTGAGTATTGGAAGGCATAAATGACTAATATTATATGTCGAAATAGTTCACGCATACACTTTCCACGCGAATTGAGGTGCCACAAGGGTTCGTGGCGTGCTTTACAAGCTCGTTTATATATATATACATAATGAAACATTATATATTCTCTATTAATTTCCTGAATACACATATTTTATGTCATCTAGTAATACATAAAATGGGTCTCCTCCAATTATTTTCACATAGATGATCGACTAACTTATCTTGTTTAATACCACCTCTACTTAAACGAGCTCGTAAAGCACGCCACGAACCCATGTGATCGCAGGGGGATGATAAAGAATTACAATAAACTAAGTAGGTTTATATATATCAGTTAGTATTATTCAGATATTTGATACATAGTTGCCATAATATTAAAAAAAGCTTCTATTCGTTCACAATGATTGTAACGTCGGCGAAATAAAAACTCTGCTAAATATCCTACATAATGTTCTTTTCGAATTCCATACCGTGAAATATTTGCACTTGTTTCACGCCAACAACGTTTAATATTTTGCGTGTGTGCACTACTCTCGGGATCTACAAAATTCATTTTATGATTCACAGTTAAATGTATATAGCCTTCGTTGGTTAGACACTGATAAGATTTCCAACAATCTGATATAATTGTTGTTTCCGGTTTTATCAATTTCTTAATAACACTAAATAATGTGCTAGCAGATCGATCAGGTACTGGTTCGATAAAGGATTGTTTAGTTGATCTCTCAATTCCACCAAATATCCATTGCATTTATACGATTTGTTGTAATTTTTTTTTGGGTGGTAAAGTTGGCACCCCTACTTTAAAATTCGATAGTTCTAATTAGAGTTCCAGCTTCTTTTCGAAGAGTATAGGAGTATTTTTATGTTTATAAAAAGAGTTCCGGCGATTAACACTATGAAAAAGGCAATTAAAAAACGGGGTGCTAACTTCACACCCAACTTTAAAACCGAATAGTTCTGAATAGTTCATCTGAAGAATTTTGACGACTAGAGTTCCTGACAAAAGAAAAAAATTTTTGATTTAAAAAAAAAATAAAAAAGTGATTTTAAGCCAGAATGGTTCTAAGTAGCTCATTTGATTCCTTTCGAAAAGTTCTAGAGTTCCTGATAAGGAAAAAATTCCAAAACCTTAAAATTGTTTTAAAAAATCATTATCAAAACTTACGCAAATGACGTTCACGGCAGACCTTCGAAGTCGAATATCTTCTTAACTAGTGACCGGATCGTTTTCGATCATAGAAATTCCTTTCAGAATTCTTAGTTCTACTAAAAAACGGAACTCTTATCAGAACGTCTAGAACTTGCAAAAAAAAATTTTATGCGGACTTAGTCGAATTTCACGCGTTGCATTTTTGAAGTCGAATATCTTCTTAACTAGCCATTAAGAAGTTAATATATTATGTCTTGCTCAACATTTAGAAATTAAGTTAAACCAATATCCGGACACGTATACCTATATCGGGACACCTTTATTTATAAGTATAACGCGAATTAAAATCAAAGATAAAAATATTTTTTCTTGTAGTTTGAAACTTTAATTATGGTATCCAAACGTTTATTTCCATAAATTTATATTTTTTTAAAGGTATCCAGACATAGGTACGTATCCAGGCATTGGTACATTTACCTACTCTTAAGTGTCCGGGTATTGGTACCTTTATACCTTAATAGGATCTGAAAATTAAATAATTTCCCTCCGCACGAGCCGAAATAGTTAATAAGATATTTTTTTTCTATTATATGCAAAATAAAGATAAACTTTATATTCTACAAATTTAGATTTTGTATTAGACATTTAATCATTTTTAAGTGGAATTAGTTGTTCGAATTTTCATTAGAGAATTAATAGATAATTTGTATATAACAATTAAAATTAAATCCATATAATTAATTGCATCTTTAAGCTTATTGGTTAAATGAGTTTTGATAAATGGAAGAAAAAGAAAAAAAAAGAAAAGAAAAAAAGAAAAAAAAAGAAAAAAAGAAGAAAAGAAAAAAAGAAGAAAAGAAAAAAGAAAGAAGAAAATAGAAAAAAGAAAAAAGAAAAATAGAAAAATAGCATTTATCTTGTGTTTTTACTAAATCTAGAATTTATTGGTGCCTACAGTATATGATGATGAATAGTTCACAAAAGAGTACTCTTTAATGAAAAGTAGATTACAGCGGATATACTGAATAGTTCGAGCTTGTGAAAATATCGTTTTGTTGGTGATACCACGTAAATGTAATTTTCAAAAAAGGCAAAAAATGGCGCCAAGTACATATTTATAATATACATTAATGATACGCGAAATTCATTTACGTGTACAAGTTAAACGTCTATTGTTTTCTATTTTGTATACATTGAATATAATTTATGTATTTTTCTTTTGATATTTATGGCGCACATTATGTCATCGGTTGAAGTTCGGCCGAAACGGTCGTTTATTATAAGTTTTAATACGATATCGTAACATACGATTTGGTATGAAAACGTGAGTTTTCATTACCGCAGAGAGAGAGAGAGAGGAAAAGAGAAAAATCTCAAGATTCCCCGTGTACATGGATTTTTACGTAAATTTAACATTGTAATGACTTAACGCATTTTTATTTTTCGATATCCTCTTTCTATATTTGTAAAGAGTGTACAGAAGAATGGTGCACGGAAAGAACGGTTTTGCTGAAGTATCTAAAAATTTAGCTAGATACAGATCTAAAAATAATTTTGTTGCATCATCAAAATAATTATGTAAAGCAATCAAACTGATTACTAAAATATTAAAATTTTTTACAGCATTGTCATTATACTTTAGCGACCTACTATAATTATTTTAATGGTGCAACAAAATTATTTTTACACTGTATCTAGTTAAATTTTTAGATACTTCAGCAAAATCGTTCTTTCGGTATGTGTAGATTAAGGGCGTGCATTTTCATGACGCGTGAATAAGAAACTCTGCAAGTCTCTGGCTTTCGTTTGCGCTTTACAAAACCGAATTTTGTACCCGTACTATCATTATCAATAATTTCTGTGTGGTTGACGTTACTTTGTACATGAGCGTGAATAAATTGCATGTTATCTTTTTTAACTCTAGGTATACACAGTCTTATTTTGTTTATACACTTATACATTCTAGGGTCTCGGAGACCCCATCCACATTTGTCATAGTAACTTCAGCAAAAATGAATTTCAGTTTATTTATTCATTTTTTTCCAATCGATTGAGAATCGATCAAGGAAATAGGCCCATAATGTATAAAAGTCGATAGAATTAAAGAGTTCCGAGATATACGAGTAAAAAGAAAGGAATATATGGGACAAAAGTCTAGGAACGTGAAAAAAGGCAGCTGGACTGGGATCTTGGAGACTTTACTGTGCATACCTAGGGTTAATAAGCAGCACTGTGCTGCTGCATTCTCGATGCTGCATAGCAACGAAGAAATCGATATAATTTATTTTTTTATTTAAAAAACCGTATATATACAGTACACGGAAAGAACGGTTTTGCTGAAGTATCTAAAAATTTAGCTAGATACAGATCTGAAAACAATTTTGTTGGTCCATCAAAATACTTGTGTAGAACTTAAACGAATTGCTAAAATGTCAAAATTTTTTACAGAATTATCATATTTCAGCGACTTACTATAATTATTTTAATGGTGTAACAAAATTATTTTCAGATCTGTATATCTAGCTAAATTTTTAGATACTTCAGCAAAACCGTTCTTTCCGTGCACATATTTTTATCAGGGTCTAAATATCGCTAATATATGTCACTAATGTAAAATGTACATAAAAGAAGCCAGTTGTACACGCATTAATTTAATAATTTTTTCATCTGAACGTTGTTGGAATATTATCGAATCATTAGAGAATCTTAATATCTTGAGTTCGACTGATCGAGATTCAGCGGAAAGGCAAATATGTATAATATGAGAAGCTTGAAGAAGTTCAGGCTGTCTCTACTGAGATTACCCGGAAAAAGAACAGACAATGTCTTAACATTTTTAATGAAAGAGAAAGTTACGACAAATGGATTAACAACGCGTAATGAGTTAATATTTATTTTAACTGGCTCAGTAGATTAGTGTGATTATGGCATTTAAAATTATCATATGAACGTTATTTGTTACGTTATATGTTACCTTTTGTGAATCGTGGCAGAAAGGACAAAAGGTTCATGGACACATAGTTGTCTCACGTGTTGGCGCCGAACGACCTCCCTTAAGGGTTCCAAGCCCATTAAAGCATGCGATTATCTTTTACTTTAGCTGGGGAGTCGAAGTTGGCCGGCCTTGCAACGTGGGAGAAGCGGACGTGAATCCCGCCACCGTTGCGAGTCGATCCCCGGCGCCGGGCATGCTTGAAACGCAGTGCCCGTGCACTGCGTTTGACACAGATGGATATCCATTCACAAAATAACTTATTACTATTTATTTCTATTTCAATTTGACACGGCTACTGGGGGCAAGTCTCGTCGAGACCGTGGACATGTTTGGACGTGTTTTGTCCTGAATAATTTTTGATGATTGCTGATGCAATCAGCGCAGAGTTTGGATTGAATCTTTTGAGTCTGTATTTATTACTTTCGACTTGTTCTTGGCCGTTATGTGATCCTGAGGGGGATTAGGTGCTAAAAAATTTACAAAGAAGAAGAAGAAGAAGGCTATTGGGGGCCACGGCTACTCGTGGCATGAGTCTCGTGCGTCAAGAGGCGTAATCGTTTCTATACCTGATAACTAGCGCCTACTCTCGAGGAGCCAGCTACGCAGTCACTGGGTGTCTCCGCACTACCCGAATCATCAATCTTGCATCGTGCGTGCAGTGCCGGACCATCCGAGAACCTGGGCGTGAAGATTCATTCTTAACTTCTTCATATTGACTGCGTGTTGGGGAGCAAACGATTGACAGCCGAGAGCTCCCCAGATAACCGTGCCCTTCCTTGGCTCCACAACTCACCAGCGGTACTTGGACCCGTATCACTACAGGCTCTTAGAGGCGCAGTCGGATCGCCATTGACGCCATTTGGTTACTGCAGAACGCGCTGACCAGCTGACATCAGATCTTGCGACTGAGCCGTACTGAATCGGAACAGCCTCATTGCAGCGGTCCAGCGAGACCACTGGGAGGTGGGCGCATGACTTGACTAGGAGAGGCTATATATTCGCATCACCAGACCAGTAACTAACTCTGACCCCAGGCCCAAAGAGACTCGTGCAGAGAATCAAGGGCCTAAGACAGCCTCACTTCTTCGATACGACAGTGCTCGCACCAGCGTAGTTTTCAGGCCACTTGAATCTTCGGATTCCAACACGGATTCGCCACTTTTTTCGCGTTCCTTTTTGCCACGATTTACAAAAGGTAGTAGTCTTGCCACTGTTCGCAACGCGGTCGAGAACGAGGCCGCCGTGGCCAGCGTGATTACCGGTAGTAGGTCCGACCGAGAGACCGAGTACGTGCATACGCGATCGCGTACTTAACGCGAATCGGCGAGCGACCGGTCGGTCGGCCGCGGGTCCGGTACACGGCCAACAGTGCCTTCGATCACGTAATCTGACTGATCGTTTCCATTTTTGCCGGCGTTACTCGCTTCTAGTATTATGGCCACGCGAAGTAAGACCATCTTCGCCTGTTCGCCGAACGGGCTCTGATGATACGCCTCACTCGTCATACGTAAAGGCGAATCTGCAGGATTTACTTGTAACGATTATCCCAGAAAGATCGACCGGCAAGAGAGGAAGAAAGAAAAAAAATTCATCTGTAAACAGTATATAGAAGATTCACCCACATACAGTATACAGAAAGATTCACTCACATTGAATTAAAAATTATAACAGTATGAGATTCGTCCTAGAACACTATCGAAAGTTATATACAGTCATTTTGTTCGAAAACACTGTATAAGCTTTGTCGCATATACACTGTTAAATTTGTAGTGTCTAATTACATATTTAATTTAAGCTATTTTTAACCATTCTTATAAGTCGCTACTCAATATGTCGTTAATTTAACTAAAACAATGTTAATTTAATTATTAATTTGACTAATCAATGGAGTTCAAATAACATTCTTTGTGTTAAAATAATAAATTTCGACACACATGGTAATTAAAAAGAACAAAATGTTATTTAACTCAAGGTATTGGTTTAAATTTTATCTTTTAATATTTAATAGCGTAAAGACAACTATAGTAACTATACCATTTTTGATTTATATGTACAGGGTATATGGAGGGGTTAAAGCCAAAGTGGTGTAAGTCAATTTTTTTGTCCACTTTTTTTTCTTCTTTCAAAATATCTGCATGTGTAGAAAGCATCTATGAACTTAACTCGATAGGTTAAAAAAAGTGACTTACACCACTATGGCTTTAACCCCTCCATATAGACTAATGATTATATGTATAGAATACTTTGTAATTAATTGTAATTGCAAGCCGTTTTATCATACACTGTAAATCCAAGTGTGTTATTTCTACACGCATAAATGTTAAAAATGACACATTTGACTGAAGCTCGTTTTACATGTTTTGTTGTGTGTTAAATCAACACGTTTAATCGTATTAATATGTTCAACCGTGTTAAATGGCATCATTCGAAACGACAGAAATGTGTAAGAAATGTGTAAGAAGAGCTTTAGTTAAAATAACACACTTGGATTTGCAGTGAATTAGCCGTATAGAAAAAGAATTTCTCATTATTTCATAAAATTATACATTTCTTTGTTAAACGAAAGAAAGTTACGCATGTTGCACGTAACTTTCTTCAACTTTTTAATACGCCATGAATATCTGTACTCGATGCATTATTTTATGCGTTTTACTCGTTGATATTATTTACGATAATCTTATCGTTGCATCTTTAATCGATTATACGCGTATATATCGATGCTGCGAGATTTATATCAATATTAGGGCCAAAGCACATATGACAATCGTAGTCGTGGACGTAAGTAACGCACAAGCTTTGGCGTAGCCTGATTTGTCAGGTCGGGGACTACGACCGTCGTATATCGCTACGGCATGTTATGTGCTTTGGCCCTTACTCGTATAACGGACTCCCTCCGTGAATATATCTTCGATTTAACGTCGATTTAGACATAACCGTGCCGTGCTCGTACCGTTTACGGACAGAAAGATTTAGACTCGTTTCACACGTAGGTATTCAGCACCGGACTACCGATGCCGGGTATCCGATCGATTTTCTTTGTTTCACAAATCGGCTATCGGACAAACGTGTAAATGCTCTCATATTAATCCATACACTTCGCGATCGGATACCCGGCGTCAGTAGTCCAGTGTCGGATACGTGTGAAACGGGGCTTAGTCGAATTTCATCCGTTGCATCTTCGAATATCTTTTTAACTAGTGGCCGGATCGCCATTAGTTAGTGGTAGAGTTGCAGGCGTTTTGATGGGAGTTTTAAGGAGATATTCGACTTCGAAGGTCTGCCATGAATGTCATTTGTGTTTTGATGATGATTTTTTAAAACAATTCTAAGATTTTGGAATTTTTTACTTATCAGGAACTCTAGAACTTTTCGAAAGGAATCAAATGAGCTACTTAGAACTATTCTGACTAAGTCAAACTTTTCTTTTTTTTTGTTAAAAAAAAATAATAAAAAGTTTTTCTTTTATCAGGAACTCGAGTACTCGTCAAAATGCTTCAGATGAGCTATTTAGAACTATTCGGTCTTAAAGTTGGGTGTGAAGTTAGCATTCCATTTTTTAATTGCCTTTTTCAAAGTGTTAATCGCCGGAACTCTTTTTATAAACATAAAAATACTCTTATACTCTTCGAAAAGAAGCTGGAACTCTAATCAGAACTAAAAAACTTTAAAGTAGGGGTGCAATTTTCACACACTTTTCTTTTTCCTACTTTAGCCTCATCAATTTCAACTATTTCTCCTTTTCCTCCAATCATTTCTGAATTTGATTCCATCCACAGAATACATAATTATCGAAAAATGCACAAATAGTAACAAAAATTTATATTAATATTAAAACTAAAAAGAAAAAAAGAAATTTTGATAAATTACCTCACGACAGAAATTCGACCAGTCTACAATACCGGATTCAGAAATTTCAAGTTTATCTTTGAAAAAAGTATGACGTGGCGGTCTAATATGAAGAAGGTATGCAATGAATCGACATACTGTTTGTAAATCCAAACGACTTTCTGCTAACCACGTATTATGAAAAATACTAAACTTCATATTACATTTCTTCTTGAATCGTTTTTAATGACAGTTACGAATATACTCTACATTGTAACACCGAAACAATAAAGAGTTGCGGTTAAAATCCATCAAATTATTACATCGAGGACAACACGCAGAACTTGGCAGAACTTTGTGATTTATTAATAAGTATTTAACAATAAGTTTATTTTTATGATCACGTATTCCCAAAAACTCGTAAAGCTTCATTTTAAGTCGTATCAGTCTTGCAACAACGATTGACAAAAAATGACTGATAGAATATGAGCACATACACGCCAAATAGACCGAATACTACAGAATGTAAATAATCAAGGTCAGAAGCTAGTATGTATATGTATAAACGAGCTTGTAAAGCACGCCATGAACCCATGTGACAACTCGTCTCGCGTAGAAAGTGTATGCGTGAACTATTTCGACATATATATTAGTCATTTATGCCTTCCAATACTCAAACTGGCTGCTATATTTTCCAAACTTTTTTTTGTTAATAACTTTTTAACGAGCGACGACTAAAACCTTCTGAAGGTCACTCGGGGTCATGACCTTGACAATATATATCAAGATCATTGAAATCGGTGAGGTCGCCCTTAATCCGAAGTTTTACCAGAATTTCTTATGCAGAATAATTTTAATAAAAATGTTATCAAGTCTCATGAGTGTACATACATACCGTATCACAGCTTATGAAACAGCTGGTAATCTTAAGAATTCAACATCAACTTATTTTGTAAATGATTTTTTTCACAGCATTAATAGAGATACTGCACAAATCACTATACTACTTGTAGCAAAGATATAGAAGTCTCATGTATCACTGAAAATAAGAAAGATCTATTATTTATTGGAATATTGTTAAGAACAACACGTAATAGCATTGTTATTGAGAAGTATTTAAATACGGAATACTTATAGAAATAATAACAGATATAATCAATTTACCTTTTTCTGTGTTACGTCCAAACCCCGGGAATCGCGGGAATTTCTGGAAAGCGAAGGGAAGGCTAGCTAGAGATGGGGGTATGGGAGAACGTAGTACAGATATACTTTCTGTTATCTCGAGTACACGCACGGAGGCGCGAGCCTCGAGTCGAACGCACTGATAGCTCAAGTCGGGTCAACGTCCCGTAGGGACGCTGTTACGTCTATTGAGAGCAGTGCGTTCGGCGGTCCTTTTTCAGGATTTTTTTTGTCAAGGATTTTGATTACTTAAAATAAGATAGCATTACAAGTGTCGCGATTAGAGTCCCTTTACATTTGCTCTTACATTAATAGTAAATTATTTAATTTTACAACGAGATAACTAGAGTGATTCCCCCTTATTTCGGAATAAATATTCCTTGCAGTACAGGCGGTGCGGACACACATCCTTGCGGTGCAAGCCGATTTATACGGTTGGCTTGCTGACGTTGCTTCCGCTTCTCTTTCTGCATTAGTCGATGGAAGACCTGCTTCGTTTGCTAAAAAATTAAAATTATTATTGTATTAATATATTTTTTTATAATGACACTTCAATGTTCAAAACATTTAAGACAAGAAACTAATAAACCAAGCTATATACCCTAGATATATATTTTAAATTCAATAAAAGTAAATAATGATTAGACTAACGTTTCGACCTCGTGATGCGGACACGTATCCTTGCGATGTAGTTACCGGCCCATATCCTTGCGGTGCAGTCGTTGCCGGCCCATATTCCTCCGTTGCCGGCACAAATCCTTGCGATATAGGCGGTGCGGGCACATGTCTGCGGTACAGTCGTTGCCGGTACATTCTTGCTGTACAGGCGCCGTCGCTAACGCCGTCTTTTCGGGTTCCGTCGTCTTCTCTCGCGCCGCACAGTAGTTCCAAATCCCCAAAACCTGGTCAAAATATGAAAGCGGTTTTCAATTTGTACGAAATTTGGTAACGGGGGTTTTTGAGGTTGCTGATTACGAATCCAAGATCAAAATGACAAATAAAAATGGCGGATCCAATATGGCGGACATGAATGTTAAAAAAAGACGTTTAAAAAACGAAAATAGATACATTTTTGTCATGACCGTTAATTATAAATTATAAATAAAATAAAGTTAATAAATATCAAGAATAGAACAAAAAATTTATGTTTAAATAATTATAGGTAGTTCTTTTTTATTTACTGTAAATTTAAAATTTAGAAAATTATTAGTAGGAGCTCAAATAAAAAGTAAAAGATGTATAATAAATATGCATTTATCAAAATAAGTTTAATAATAATAAACTAAGTATAGGCTCTTCTGAATGAATCAAATAAAGGAAAGTGAGAGAGGTAATCGGAGCCACGCGCGGTATGGGCAATCGAAATATAGTCAATAGGATAAAATATATTAGTTAATACAGGCGGCAGTGTGGTCTAGTGGTAGAGCGCCAGACTTGTAATCTGAAGAACCAGGTTCGAGTCCACTAGAGCATGTAAACATGGAATTTATTTTCCGTAAGCTGCGCCCTCCGTGCAAGATAGACTCTTGTGCGGAGCAAACTGGGCTCCGTCTTTTGGAAAAGAGACGTTAAGCCGTTGGTCCAAAGGGTTAAGTGAGAGGAGAAGGGTAGTGATGGATGAGAATTGTAACTCTAAGGGGATCGATTAAAACTTCCATTTACTCCATACATCTCCGAACATCTATCTACACATAGGCGAGAGATTACGCGTCGATTTCCAAAGAAAGCACAATGTGCCACAAGCCAAGTAAGTGAAATGGCCGGAGAAAGCAATTGTCTTTCGGCTTTCGGTCTGCATAGAATTTCATGGCGTATCTCCTAATCGTGATTCAGTCGTTCGAGAAACTTTTCTTCTTCTCATTACTTAAATATCAACTGATGGGCGCGATGCGTTAACGAAACCATAAAATTCTCGATCGCAACGTTATGTAAACGGCTCGCTCCTGCTTACAGAATGCATCTGCTAATAGAGAAGTTCGATCAACTGAAGGCCACCGGTGATCTTGAACCCTCGGCAATGTCGTCCGATGGTGAGTAGACTGATTGAATTTTCTGACGCTGCGGGGTATCGTTTAATTTAAGTTCGACGACAACGACGACGATGATGACGAAAAAGTATACCATGTGGCCATAGTGTAAGGATTACATGGTGTCCATTTAATTTACTATTTATAGACAAAATATTATTCTTCACTAATGAGAGAGAAGTTATTACATCATCTAACATTTTTTTTGTCTTTTTCTGTCATCCTCAGTTAGATCTCGTTTTGAATAATCAGTTATAATGCAATCGTCATCTTGCTCCATTTCTGAAATAGCAACAGTGGTAGTGGTTTTGATAACACTTTCTACTTTTATGTCATTTTTTCTAGCCGCTTCTTGCGCTTCGA
The DNA here is from genome assembly GCA_035220575.1 of Temnothorax rugatulus. Taxonomy (NCBI): domain Eukaryota; kingdom Metazoa; phylum Arthropoda; class Insecta; order Hymenoptera; family Formicidae; genus Temnothorax; species Temnothorax rugatulus. The sequence continues at coordinate 26,645 of JASTWL010000688.1, read as the reverse complement.
TGACATACTGAGGTTCCCTCAGTATGCCTGAGAAATAGGCATATTTCTTGCTGCTCTACTATCTACTATTTCAGGAACCAAGCAGTCCTCGTAAAATCGTTTAAGCAGTGGTGACATTTATGTTTCCCAAAATCTGTCATCATGCTCGACAATCGTGTACTTTAATCTAAGGGGTGTCCCACAGCAAGAATGCAATACTTTCTTTGCGTTATGTGGAGTTGTCCCTGTACTTGGAAATAGTACGCGTGTCTTTGATTCATTCGAGTGTCATCGGTTTTATCAAATATTCTATGAATATCTGAAATTTTTTTGGGCATTGCATTGATGGGATGTACATGTTGCGCCGCATAAGGACATTTAATCTCGATAGTATTGTCTCCGACAATGCCGTCAGGCGTCGCGGCAAGATATGGGATTGTTTCATCTATAAATATACCACAACTAGAAATTTATATCTTTAATTCCATCTGCAATTGCTCTCGTGCTATCATCTCTTTTTCTTTACCCCACTCGACAGCCGCAGTAGTCAATCGAGGAGGATAAAGAATTGCTTTTACAAGATTTTGGCACGAAGTTGTTTCTGTTTTGCTATAAACTTTTCTAAAGTTTGAAACAGTGAGAAGACTTCGCCGTATGTTGTGCCACTCCGGGTTTGCATGCTGATTCCGTGTAGCACATTCCAATACACCACGATTATATTGTTGCTCTAATAACATTTCAAAATGATAACGTCTCAGCTGTTCGTATATATTATCTTGGATATCTGGCCGTTCTGCATTAGATCCATAATCTTTAGCAGCTGTTATTTTAGCGGAATATTTAGATGTACAAACAGAGAGACGTAATTCTTTCGCCGCACGTGTTCGTTGAAGTTGGTTGGCATTTGTTTTTATATTTCTATTTTTAATTATTTCTGTTTGTGCGGGTGGTTTTTTATCTATTGTATGACAAACAGAAGTTAAGGCTCGCGAAGTATTAAATTGTACTACGGATGCTTTAACGCGTGTCTGATAAGAACCTTTCATGGCATAATGAACGCGCTTGCCACCAAATTTACTTATAATTTCATTACAACTTTCAACGGAATTACTAGTAAATTGATAAAGTGAGCTATCGACATTATCTATAATGCGTTTCATATCATTTTCTAATTTTTGTAATAAACCTGCACGTTGTAATTGGAGCACAAGATTCTCTTCGCCTTCTTTCTGTTGTCCATTACAGAAATATCGAAGCGAAGCACAATCTTTATGTTCACCAAATACATGGCTAAGTATATTATTTAAATCTTTAATTAATTTGGAAATTTTTGTTTGCCAACTAACTTCACGATTGCGGCGAAAGGTGACAGCCTTGACCACAGCGTTTCAAATTTTCATAACGCTGTGCTCAACGACCTTTTTCAATTTTGAAATATTTCTACTACCGGTATTACTTGCTTCACGTATTTTATTAGAAAGATTATGGAGAAGATGATTTGTGCATTCAATCTTCTGCACAACAATATTTGGATACGGTGGAAAATCTTTCAATTTTTTAAATACGTTACTATCACCGTCACCGATATATTTACTATAAATAAGGCCATGCATTTCTAAACTAAGTCTGAAACCTTCGAGGATTATATCACTTTCCATACTAGTGGAGCTCTGATTGCTCCCCCAATTTTTAAAACATATATGTTCTTTTGCTACTGCATTAATTTTAGCTGCTCTCGCGCAGACAATACAATATTTATTTCGAACACCAACAAATAAGACTTTTTTAGAATAATATCCCATAATGCTCCGGACGGAGAACCACCAGTACGGTAGGATCTCTTCATCCACGAGCCGTCTGTTATCACGGGTATATGCGGAATTCCGTCTATGATATCTCCTATTTTAATTGCCAAATATTTTTCCTCTTCGCCAGCCATGCGCATTTCTTCCTCCGCAGCGGCGGCGAAAGTTTCCGACATTTAATTATGATACTTTATATATGTTTTATTACTCATGCATGGAATATCTACAGCAGCAAGAAGTTCTTCAAGCTGCTTATGACCGGTCCCTGTCAATATAGTACCGGAAACGATACTCCCTATTGACATCCAATATTCTCTCATCTGTCGGTTCACTCCAAAAGTCGTCTGTGAAGTGACACATTCGACATTTGACAGAAAATTGGGTTTTCAGACCGTAACTCTTCTTTACTCTAAATACAAGATCAATAAAACGACATTCGCCGATCCAGTGAGTGGACAGTCTCTGCAATTCAGCAAAAACATGCCCCAAATCAGCGATACGTCGTCCATTAATCTCTTCAGAATACAAACGAAATGCGTCGATATTATCATCAGTATGCAAAACATAATTTTCGATATCTTCGACGTCTTCGACATTTTCGATGTCTTCAACATTTTCGACGTTTTCGACATTTTCAATGTTTTCAGTGTCTTTGATATCTTTGATATTGTTTTGCATACTTTCCGATTCCATGCATGAATTTGCAGAATTGTCAAGAAATGTAAACGACTGTGACGCATCATTATCTATCGCATTTCTCTCATCCGTATATGCGTGCGGCTCGTTCATTGATGAACTTGTCAAATTCGTACAAAATTTACAAACGTCTGATAGAGATCCCATAGAATCATCATCATCATTGAAAATATTTTGTACTTTTTGGATTTATATATATCACATAAGTTGAGCTAAATAATGTAAGAGAGGCAATGGAGGGTTAATGTTTAGATAGCGCAAATGACAATACCTGGCAGGGTTGAGTAATCAATCACGAAATCCGCATGAATGGGAATGCGGTATGTTTGAGGTGCGTTTGAGCATAATTTATCTGGTTCTGTGCACTTGACCAGGTTGAAACCAGGATCAGATTTATGGCCTTGACAGGCTTGAATAAAGAATATTTTGGGTTTTCCGGCCAGGCTCTGGCATTTGTCTGCCGTAAAGAAATTCCAGAGAGTATTTGTTGAATATTCAGTGTCATAAGCCAACAGCCGTCCAAGGTGGCCATGACTCAATACAACTATGACAATGCAATCATGCTCCGAGTAATCAATTTGGGCAGCTGTGAAAGTAATAATCTGCTTGTTATCTGCTTGTTACATATATCTGCTTGTTACATATTTCGATTATATCCATGATGAAGTGCATCTTACCTATACTCAATATTCCTTTTATTGTTTCGTGAGTCAAATTTCGAAATATTTTGACTTGGAAACCAAGATTGTTTAAAGTTTTGGTTAATCTCCGACAATCAGCATTCGTGCAGAGGCGAGGCTCAACATCTGGGATACTGAAGTATTCATGATTAAAAATTAATGCGATGCCCCGCTTAGGATGATTAAAATTATAATACATCTCTGAACTCTGAGTATGTGCTTGTGGTCCATTGGAAATTGGTCTGCGCCTGTAAAAAGTTGATGTAACGAATGTAACGAAGGATTGCGAAGGATAACGGTACAATATGATAACTTGTCTAATATGATTTTCGTAAAGAATGATATGTAACATTTAGACCTTAACTATCTTGATGCATTTAGCATTAACTGCAATTACTCTTAATTTTAAATTAAAAGTAATTGCAGTCAATTGTGCTCTGCAAAACTATCATTTTAGAAGACGTTTTTTCATCATCTTGTCCCTCGGGAATCGGTGCCCTCCCTTATTTTTACATCCATATGCCACACACATTCCCGGCATGTTAAAAAATTCCGAAATATTCACGTTTATGTACACAGATTTTCTCGTTAACGATATGCTCGGTACTCGGTGATAGCTCGGTGAGTTTCCAATTTCGCCCTAGCGGCTAAGAGTGGCACGCGCCGTCCCCATAGCGCGGCACAGCGCTAACATGAGAGTACTGACGTTTGTTTGCTGAACAAGGGCAATGGAGGGTTAATGTTCAAATAGCGCAAATGACAATACCTGGAATGGTCGAATACGCAATAATGAAGTCCGCTTGAGTCGGGATGCTGAATGTGGAACCATCCGTTTCAGCACGCTCTTTGAGATCTGCATCCACTTTATCATCTTGGAAAGTTTGTGTAAAGAATAGGTTTGCTTGGTACTGCTCTATAAATAGTTAGTTAGTAATTATTAGTTGATAAGTTCGTCCTGTACATTATTACATCGCGAAACGTCGGCGGATCGCGATCGATAGCTTCGATTGATATGCCTACACGTGACTCACCAATCGGTGCTGCTATCGCTCATCGCCGAACGAGGGCAGTGGAGGGTTAATGTTCAGATAGCGCAAATGACAATACCTGAAATGCTTGAGCAGGGGACAGGAAAGTTCTCTCTAGTAGAAACATGGAATGTTGGTTCATCCGTTTCAGGCTCTTTGAATATAATACCTGGATCCACTTTGCTACCTTGGCAGGCTTGTACAAAGAACAGCTTAGATTTGTCTGCGAGATTCGGGCATTTATCAGCAGTAAAATACTGCCACAAAGAATCCGCTTTATATCGAACATTAAAAGCGTAGATCAATCCAAGCTCACTGTGACTCAAAACAAAGATCATTAGGCAATCATGGTCCTGGTGATTCATCTTCGCGGCTGTGAAAGTAATAATTTGCTAGTTATCACATATTTAAATTAAATCCATGATATTTCATCTATAAAACATTAGACATTCTCTTTATATTTTTTAACAAATGTTTCTTAAATAAAAAGTTTCTTAAAGAAATGTTGAATGTGCGAGTTGAACGTTGAAGTGCATCGTACCATTTTTAAATTCTTTTACGATCTTTTTGTGAGTGTAATTTTGAAAGGCCGACTGCGAAACCAATATTTTCCAAGATTTTAATTAAATTATTCCAATCCACATTTGTACCATGGCGAATTGTAATATTTTCGTCAGAGAATTTTTCATGATTAAATATAAGGGCCATCCCACGCTTGGAATTATTCATTTTGTAAAAGGAAGCATAACGCTGAGTAGGTGCCAACCTGAGAGGAGAAATTATTTTGCTCCTGTAAAAAGAATTTTGTCTTGTTTCATATATTCTAACTTAAAACTTTTCCATATTACATTCAGAGACTATGTTTACACTGCTGCTTATAAGCCAGTTTAATAACTACTGTAGGGGAGACCGGAGCAAACTCGATACCGGGGCAAACTTGACACTAGGCTTTTTGACAATTTAAATCTATCGTAGAAGCTTGCCTTTTCTAGAGACCCCCCAGCCTTTCCTACTGTAAATGTGCCTTTATGTGCCAGTGTTGTCAACGGAATTTGGTGACATTCAGAGTTATGGTGTAATTTTTCTATCTATAAAAACTTACTATTAAAAAAAAGGTACAAAGAGTGCCAAGAATATGCACCTGCAAAAAGTTTCATATTTGATATCATTTTCTTATATGACACTTTGTAGTTTTTTTTTAAGTAGATAGGCGCGTATACTGTTTTTGTGCCTCTTTAAAAAAGTAAATTTTTGTTGACATATAATTATATATCATAGAGTATAAATCAGATACTCGTAACTTACATACATAGAGGAACGGGGGATAGCCCCGGACATTATTAAAATTCAAGTATGCCGCGTATCTATGGTCATTGTTTGAACATTCTACGCAGAAGGGTATATTGTTTAAACAATGGCCATAGAGCTTGAATTTCAATAATACTTCCCACTGTTCGGGGCTACCCCCCGTTCCCCTACATACATTTTTGTGAATGTCAGTTTTTTTAAAGAAGTCAAAATAAGTTCATTTATCGTCATTTCAATTAACCTAACCTTTCCAAACATGTAGGATAACAGTATATACATTCAACAGTTTTCGGTCTTGTTTTCAGTCCCCATAGCTCATTATTGAAATAATTTTGTGAAAATTGTATGACATTTTTCTAAGTCCTCGCGGCGTGTTGCTTTCGCACCACGGCTAAGTCATTACATACGTGGCCGAATTTTGTTATCGTCAGAGCCGCTGCTGCAGTAGCTGCTAGTGCTGCCGTCGTTATTTTCTGGTTGCTCCGCCATCTGTAGGAGACATAGAAAAACAAGCAACAACATACAGCTCTTTCAGCGTGGCTGCTCTTGGTGAGCGTGCGTCCCTAAGGAGGGAAGCACGCTCAAGCCCCGCCACCGCGACAAGGTGGTGGCCACATCGGCGGGGGGGGGGGGGGGGATGGGAAGGAAAGGGATACTGAAAAGGGAAAGGAAAAAGGAAAAGAGACAATGTAAATGATTGACACACATTTATTTCAAACTGGTTGGATACATAATATTTTCAAACTGGTTGGATACATATAATAATTTCAAACTGGTTGGATACATAATATAGATATATATATATATGTGTACTCCTGCTACTCCCGCTGTTCCCGCTCCCGCTGTCATCGCTCGAGCCGCTCCCGCTGCTCCCGCTCCCACTGCAGTTGCTCCGGCCGTTGCCGCTCCCGCTGTTCCCGCATCCGCTGCCGCCGCTGTTCTCGTTGCTGGCGCTCCCGTTCTCGTTGCTGGCGCTCCCGTTCTCGTTGTTCGCGCGCCCGTTGCTGCCGCTCCAGCGCCAACTGCAGTTGTCGCTGTTCCTGTTGTCGTTGGTTCTCCTGGGCCTTTCTCCTCTCCCATCGGAGCCAGTTTTTCTCCTGGTCGTCGGATTCGGATATTATCGCTGCCATGGATTCATAATATCCGCGATACGGCAGATGAAAGTGTTCCCAGATATTTGGATCTGGTTAGGTTGTGACCGGACGGAAGACTCGATCAATCACACTCTCGAAAATAGTGAAAATCTATCACGGTCGCCACTCGATTTTTTGCCGGAGAAACCGAGAAAACTGTTCTGATTATCAATTAAGACCGACCTTTACGATGCGTCGACTCCCTTGATTCCCCTCTCAGGACTTCCCTCCGATCGCCTTCCTCCCTTCGTTGTGTCGCAGCTGTTCCCTCTGTCTCGTGCCGACGCCGCTACTCTTGCCGGACCGCTGTGCGTGGGACTCACGTCTCTCGGACTGGACCGTCTTCGGGCAGCGTCGTGTCTTACGTGTCTCGCCCCCTGTTGGACCTTGTCGTCTCTGGACCGCCTTCTACCGCTGGATCGCCGCTTCGCTGGATCGTCGTCGAGGATTTCGGAACTTCGCGTTTCCCCACGAGGTAAGTATCGCGTTACGGGTAAGTGTCTTTTCGGGATCCGGTAAGTGTCTTTCGCGTTTCAGGTACTGGGTCTCTCTTACGAAATAAGTGAATGCCACGAGTACTATTCAATGGTAAGAAAGTTATAATTTTATTCTCTTTCTTCCAGATACAATGTGGATCACGGTGGATAACAGCCCGCACTCGGATACCGTTATACAATTGAGTTTCGCTTAGTTTCCTTTACAATAATCAATCTCCCTTAGCTAAGATACGTTTCGCGTAATGGGTACAGTGACGCGTTGGTTTAAACGTATTCGCGGACTTCACGTAACCGCGTGAACGGGATCGCACCTCGCCACGGCTAAGTTCGAATTTGCCGTTTCGCGCCGATGTTACAAGTCCCGCGCGAGATCGGAGCAGAGCTCTTGGGATCCCGCGTGACCGTTCGCTATCGTGGCTGGAGGACGATTCCTCGACCGCTCGGCTCGGCTGGGCCGGTTCGCCGCGTGGGGAATCATCCCACTCTCCTCACGTACACGCGCCTGTGTCGCACTTGTCCACATCTGGCGCGTGATCATGTCCGGTGTGTATTCGCGCTCGTCGACAACATCTGGCTCGCACAATGCCTCGCCACTGTTGACCCTCGTGATCGCGCTTTCGATCCTATTCTTCTCGCTTGGCGTGTTTACAACCTCCAGCTCGCACAATGCCTCGCCGCTGCTGGTCTTTGTGATCGCGCTTTCGCTCCTTATTATTCTCGCCTCGCGTGTTTACATTTCAACGCTTTCACCTCGCACAATGGATCGGCTCGCGAATTCCTTGGCTCGATACAATACAAATACATTAACTCGCCCGCGCTACGCACGCTCACATTCTCCGCTCATATGGGTCCGTGCCGGCCGCTCCGCACTTCCGGCTACGGTTCTCGGCATCCGCTCGATGGATCGCGCTCCGCTTTACACCAACGACGTTTTCGCGTCCCCTGATCGCGTTCCCGGCGTCGTGGCTGCACCACGACCCTCGGATCGCCAGTTCGCGTTCCGCCCGTCGGATCAACCTCCCATCACGTGGGTAATCCTTCTGGGCGGTGCTCAACTCACTCCCGTCGCGTTTTGGTCCCGCCGACCCGCGGATCTCTATCTTCCGATCCGCTCGTCCGATCGGTTCCCGGCTCGGTTGGTCGGTTCCCCGTCGCGTTCGTAACTCACCCCTGCAAGGGCGTCGCGGTCGCGACCTTGGATCGCTATCTGCCGATCCGGCACTCGGCCGTCGTCGCGGACCTGTCCGTCGTTACTTCTGGTTCCCCCTCGACACGTCCGTATCCCCGTTCCTCGGAGATGACCCCCGGATCGCAAGTTCCCGATCCGGCACTCGGCCGTCGTCGCGGACCTGTCCGTTGCCACGTTCGGGACGCCCTCGACGCGTCCGTATCCCCATTCCTCGGAGATGACTCCCGGCTCGTCATCCGGAGACTCGGTGACGCGCCGACGTCGCGCACCCTCCGGCTCGCTCGTCGCGCTTGACCTTCGACCGTCGGTCACGTTTGTTCCCGTGGAAAGTCGCTGGCTCGCTTCCCGGTGATCCGGTGCTCGACCGCGGCCGCTGACGTGACCCTGACGCTTCGCTCGTCTCCCTAGTGACGCCGCTACCGCGCTCCCTCGCGTAGGAGCCTCGGCTGACTGGATCGCTATCCCGCGTCCTGATTGGTCAAGCGTCGCGCTCAACGTGCGTCACACGTTGACCTCGTTCCCTCCGTGTAGCTGCTCGGTTCGCGGCGCGTCGCGCTCTCGTTGTTCGCGATACGCGTCGCTGACCTCGGGTCCTCAATCTCTTCGCATGTTACTTCAATCACGCGTGTCACCCGGTATTACGTATCTCTTGGAAATGAAACGAAACTAAAAAACGGAAGATCAATGCAATGTTGATTCTATAACGCGCGTCAATCAAAGGCTGTAGCCAAAAGAAAAATGTATATCGATTGTTCGCGCCTCGTCGCGTTATCGCGATGTCTTTCCTATCGGCGAGTCCGCAAGTATCTCGCTTGCTCGCGTATGCTTATCATCTAGTAGTTACGCATATAGGTTGGGAATAGATATTTTGTTTTTTGGTTATTTTCTGTTTTTAATCACACTATTCTTACTTGCTACTTAACACTAATGTCCTTTAATATCCTTATATCTATACATAGTCCTAATTACTTGGTGTGTGTGTGTGTATTTGTTTGCGTTGTATATATATTTACATAGGTGTGTCATTCGTGTGTGTGTTTTACATGTGTGTGTGTGTGTGTGTGTGTGTGTGTGTGTGTGTGTGTGTGTGTGTGTGTGTGTGTGTGTGTGTCACACCGCTTGTTCGCGTTTCGGGATTTTCCCGCACTCGCTTCTCACTCGCGGGTCCCGCTGTTCTCGCCGCTCGGCTGTTACGGCTTCCTCTCCTTCAGCGGCCGCTGCTGCTGTCGCTGCTGCACGCCGTCTTCCTGCCTCTCGTTCGGTGATTCGCCGATCGTCACCATCCCTGGGATCGGCGTCAGTTCCGGCGGGCCCTTGTGCTGCTTCAGGCGCGCCGCATCGGCGTACGCCGCCCTCGATTGTGCCGACGAGTCACGCCAGCCCTGCAAAACGTCGGACTTAGCGTGCGGCTGGATAGGTTAGGTTTACTGGTTTTCCACATGTCGGTTTCTGAGCTAGCATTTTTTCTGGATGCGTCTCGTCGAGACAAACAAGAAAAGGTATATGAATATATTTTTATTATGCTTGTGTAATTAATTATGAGCAAAAAACGACAATTTTGAATCTTTGACGATTTTTAGCGGCCAAACTAGAATTTTGCGGGGGTTGCGACTTAATGGAAAGTTGTTGCGTTTGAAAAGGGCTATCCATCCCCACCGGTCCCATCCCCCTCGCACCCCCCGTTTGGGCTCTGTATACTTGGACAGGGGTGTTTTTAATTTTTAGCGGCCAAACGAGAATTTTGCGGGGGTTGCGACATAATGGAAAGTTGTTGCGTTCGAAAAGGGCTATCCATCCCCACCGGTCAAACCTCCCTCGCACCCCCCGTTTGGGCTCTGTATACTTGGACGGGTGGTGGTATTCAATTTTTAGCGGCCAAACGAGAATTTTGCGGGGGTTGCGACATAATGGAAAGTTGTTGCGTTCGAAAAGGGCTATCCACCCCCACTGGTCCCATCCCCCTCGCACCCCCCGTTCCGGAGTTATAAATTTTTGAAAATTTTTATGATGGATCCTGAAAGGCTTTTTGACGAATCGAAAAGTGGCACAGGTCCGACCCCGATATCTCAACTCGTTCTGGTAGCCATTTTTGCAAAGTTTGTTTTTCTATTGTAGCTTCCAGGAGGGAGGGGGGAGCTGGGGGGTTAGGGTGAATGGGAAAGTTGTTGCACTCGAGGAGGACTATTCACCCCCCCCCCCCGTTCCCATCCCCCCGCACCCCCCGTTCGGGCTCTGTATACTTGGACGAGGGGGTTAAAACTGAATTTTTCCAAGTCCCAAGGGGTGGCCTTTGAAAAATCGAACTCCCAGTGTCTATCCCATGTGACTGCAAATGTCGAGAACGGCGTTTTAGACCCCCTTTTTTTGACATTTTTTTGAACATTTTTTCGAAATTTTTCAAGTCCCAAGTCTTAGCCTTTGAAAAATCGACCTCCTAGTATCTACCCCGTGTGACTGCAAATGTCGAGAACGGCAACTGTATATTTTTGTCCGCAAGATCGTTCGGCACATCGCCTTAGATTTACGTTGTCAATCTGTTTAATTATTAAATTTAGCAGAGCATCTTCATATTGTATCCTACAAATATAATAACTTTGTTTATTACATATTAGATAACAAAGTATGAATACATGAAAAACATTGTATAAATACTAGGGCTGGTGATTTGCTTCGAAGATTTTGATATTCAAAGCTTTGAAGCTTCAAAGTTTGAAGTTGTCAAAAGTAACAGCCCTAATAAATACTCAAAAATAGCATTAGCATCTCTCGAAATTAACTCTAAAGCATGGATAATGTTAGCAGGTGAACATAAACGGTAAATCTGAACATCATCGGCAAAAATCATATGAAACACATAAGACAATACTTTACATATGTCATTGATGTACAAAGAAAACAACAGTGAGCCAAGCACAGAACCTTGAGGAACCTCAAATGAAGTAAATAGCCAATCAGAAAGATTGCCAGCATCATCAATAACAGCTTGAGAACAGCCAGTTAAATAAGAGAAAATCCAGTTTAGAACAGCATCAGAGAAACCAATCTCTTTAAGTTTGATAAGTAATTGCAAATGAGGAACCGTGTCAAACGCCTTGCTAAAATCAAAAAGAATCATGATAGTAATAAGTCCGTCATCAATCCCTTGTTTAATATCATTGTAAACACGCAGAAGCGCTGACTGAGTGTTATAACCCGGGCGATACGCAGACTGTCTAGGATTCAGGATATCATATTCATTTAAGTAGTCAACTATTTGTGAAGCTACGATTGTCTCAAATAGTTTAGACAGTTCAGGTAAATTTGCTATTGGTCTCGTGTCCGACGGGGATAGTGGTGTACGAATTTTTGAGAACGGGCGAATATATGCTCTCTTCCACTCAGACGGAAGAGAAGTATCCAATGATCAATTAAACAAAGAAGTAAGCCATGACGAAATAATGGGCCATGGAATACGCAAAACGGAAAGTGGAATACCATCCGAACCAGAAGCATAAGAGCGAAGAGGTCCTGCAGTAATAAGCTTGAAAACTGAGCGAGGCAAAATGGAGGAGAAAACGAATTCAGGACGATGAGAGGGACAAGTGAACGAAGCAACGGTCGAGACAAAGTCAGAATATAGGCATAGATGCTGGGCATTAGAAACAGAAGCATAGTATAAGTTGAGCTGAACAGACGTGAAAAAGTGTAAAGGAGAAGTAAGAGTCAATTTCACAAGTCCCAGTCGAGCCAGTTCTCTCCATAGTTTTTCTGAATCTGTGATATTAATAAGAGAGTTATAATGAAATTCACTCTTAGCACGCTTGATATCAGAATTTAGCTGATTGCGGAAGAGTCTATAAGTAGCATGGCCTAAGAGACTGTTAGAGCGTTTAGCCTGTTTATATGACTGATCACGAGCATGTAGCCGAGTAACCAATTCCGCTGTAAGCCACCGCACCGGAGGCTTCTTAATTACAAATACACGAGTAGGGGCGAAGGTATCGAGTGCCTTTAACAAGGTACCAGACAGCACCACACAGAATCTGTCTACATTAGTATCGTCGGATAATTTATCGATTTCAATTTGTACAGCGCTAGCAATGGATCCAAGATATTCAATTTTAATTTCTTTTAGAAATATTTTAGAAATATTACAAAAATATTTTTGAAATATTTGTAAGCTCTTTTAAACATATTTTATTTTTTGAAGCAATATTAAAAAAAAAATTTACAAATATTATTGAATATAGATAGTAACTTTATATATGAACCATTTTATAAATGGAGAAATTGTATCAATGATCTACGAGAACATGCTCATGTAATACGTCCTTTCTTTTGTATGTTTTTGAGCAATAGTGGTTTATAATCTTTGTGTTCTGATTGCATGTGCCTTTTTAAACTACTATTATGTCTATATTTTTTTTCGCATTGAGGACATTGAAACATGTGTGTTTCCTGGTTGTCAGGTTTTGAGTGGTCTGCAGTTTCTTTATTTGCCTCATTTTCAGGCGCTGGTCCGTAGTTTTTTCTATTGCTTGGTTCTCCGTTGTCGCTTCCTTGTTTTCTTGTTCAAGAAATTTTTTAATGTTTATCTGTACCTTTGACTATTAGTCAAAGATCTGTACTTCTTTAAAAAAATTGATATATCTTTGGTTCGATTGCATTAACCTTAAATTCATTTTTTCCAATTTTAAGATTTTCTCCTTTTCCTTGGCGAGCTGAGATGCATATGCATTATTTTCATTTGACATTGTTTCGTGCTCGACCGGAGATTCCGCGGGAGTAATTTCCATTCAGCTTCGCTTAATAAAGAAGAAGAAGAAGAAGGAGATTCCACGGAGCGCGATTTGTGCCGGCACCTGGAGACTGTCTTGCGATCGAGCGAGCGAGTGAGAGATTGATTGATTGATATATATTTTTATGCCCAAGCATAAGCTAAAGGGCAAGGATGCAACATAGCATAATTGTAGCATAAAAAGAAATAAAATAAAATAAAATAAAAATCAGAACGACTGGCTGGTGTTGAGCTCATCAGTGACATCATTATAAACGAGAGAACAATAGTCCAACAAAGGCCATATCAATGTGGATACAAGTTTAATACGTAGTTGAAACGATAAGGAATTCTTGTGGAATTTGAGCTTGTGCAGCGTAAAATGAACTCTTTTGGAAATATGGTTGACGTGGCTTTTCCATGACAAATCTGAGGCTATAATAACCCCCAAGTTGCGTGCCTCGGTAGCAAACGGAATGGTAGTGCCATTTACAGAAATAAGGGGTAGATCATTTATATTAATCTGCGTCACATACCGTCTACCACCCAGTATCACAACCTTAGATTTGTCGAGATTAAGAGACAACCCATTAGTGGCCGCGAATTCAGCGATAACTCTCACATCGTGCGCCACAAGCTGTAGGCCGACGTTCAATTCTCTCAAGTGGCACCTGCGATAGATTTGCGTGTCATCAGCAAATATCATGCGCTCAGTAAATCGAAGAAAAGCACCAATGTCATTTATAAATAAGGAAAATAGGAGCGGCCCGAGTACAGATCCCTGCGGGACTCCAGAGGTAACAAATAGCCACTCCGAGAAGACACCTTCCAAATCCACAACCGCTTGAGAGCGACCGGTGAGATACGAGAAGATTAATTTAAGGGCTGAATCAGAAAATCCGAATTTCCTTAGTTTCATTAATAATAAGAAATGTGAGACTGTATCAAACGCTTTACTAAAGTCAAAGAGGACAAGAATGATAATTTCGCCTATATCAACTGTGCTCCTAATATCATTGGATATTCGAAGAAGAGCAGTCTGGGTAGAGTAACCCTTGCGGTATCCTGATTGGCGATCATCGAGAATATGGTTGGACGTGATGAAGTCCACAATTTGACGATGCATGACTTTCTCGAATAATTTGGAGAGTTTGTTATGGGTCTCACACAAGTTTGTTATGGGTCTCATGTCAGAAGGAGAGATGGGTGACTTGATTTTGGAGAGTGGACGCACTATAGCGCGCTTCCAACGAGATGGAAAATGGCCCAGATTGAGACAGCAATTGAAGAATGAGGTTAAAAGATTTCCCATGTGAGGCAGGGCTAAGGCTATAGCGGATAGTGGCAATTGATCATAGCCTGAGGCGAAAGAAGCAGAAGATGATGAAACCATTACCGAACTTAGACTATCAAACGTTATTTGCGAAAAACTGAATAGAGTTCGTCAGGCACTATGGTCTGAACGATATCGGAGAATTGTGATTGTGAACAAGAGGGATAACGATTAGAAATGGAAGCATAGTAGGTGTTCAATTCATCCCGTGAAAAAAAGTTTAGCGGTGAGGAATGAGGTGATTCTATTAGACCAAGATTGGAAAGCTCACGCCACATCTTGGACGGATCAGAAATTGTGCTCAATTTCTCCATGTGAAACTGCTCTCTGGCTCTTCTCAAATCGAGCGTAAGATTATTCCTGTAGAGCCTGTAAATTTGAAAGTCGAGTAAGTTACCGGATCTACGCGCGGCATTATAGAGCCAGTTACGATGCCGAATTCTACTAGTGAGGGCATCCGTAAGCCAAGGCGCTGATGGACGGGTTACACGAAAGGTATGGATTGGAGCATGTAAATCCAAACTAGCGGTGAAATCGTTAGTAATGGTGTTCAAGAAATCATCAACGTCAGTCGCGCTAAGGCTCATTTGGCCTATATCGTGTGTGAAAGATGAAGACAGCTTAGAGGTAAGTGTTTCGATGAACCCTTGCTCCTCGAATTTTTTGTAGCAACGCCAAATTAAAGTTCGATTAATGAAAGACGGAACCTCAAACGAATAAGTTAATTCGATAAGATCATGACCATTGATGAAGGGAGCATCTGACTTGTGAAATGATAGTACTTTATCCAAGTTGTCGACAATAAAAACGTCCAGCCATGAATCGGAGGATCCAGTGTGAAAGGTTGATTGCGACTCAACAATATTGAGCGACAATTGTGAAACCATGTCCCTTAAATGATTGGATTCGTATGAAGAAGCAAGGAGATTGCAATTCAAGTCACCGGTGATAATAATGTTTTTATAACTATGTGAGACTCTGGTAAGCGCGTCAACATATTCGCTAAAATTTCTACCCCTCGGTCTACGATACATGGCGGTGAGTAAAAGAGGCTCGCGCGTACCATCCCGAATGTCAAGAACAAGGTATTCCGGTGCATTCGAGAAGGCGGAAGGCGATGACGCTAGAACACGCGCCTTCAGCGATTCGTGTATATAACAAGCAGAGAGAGATTGATTGATTGAGTTTTATTAGCCTTCTCGGCTATTTTTTACATAAAATATCCTTAAATTAATTCCTCTACATGAGGTACAATGTATTCTCTTAACCTACGTTTAAATAGTTCGATTCTTTCGCTTTGCTTAATTTCTATCGGTAGGGCGTTATACATATTCAAACCCTCATAAAATATACTTTTCTGTGCGCTTCTCGTCCTGCGATATTGAATTCTAATATTCTCAGCCTGCCTCGTTTGCCGTCCACTCACATCTCCTACTATTTCTATCCTATTACTTAAATGTTTTGGCATTATGCCTCTTACTATCTTAAAAATAAAGGTGCATACATTGTACATTAGCCTCTGTCTTACATTCATAAACTTAAGGATGTATAGGTCGTACAGTCCTTGCTAAAAATCGAACTTTCAATAAAAGAAGACTTTGCATGTATGTCAAACAACTCAAAAATTTTTATATGTTAGAAGGGATTACCGTTTACAGTTTGAGTATGATTTTTTGTTATTTAAATAATTAGTATTGTTTAAACAATTAAAACATTTTTTTGTTGCAAAAAATTTTGAAACTTAAAATACAATATCAATGATGTATGTTTTACACATAAAAAAAGTTTAAGAAATATCTTAATGGTTGATTTATATTTTATTTATATTTACAGCAAAAATGTCGATTCTCTATAAGGAATAATATTAATTTTATCAACTTTAAACTTAAATAACTCTTAAATAACTTCAAAATTTTACAGAGTATTTTTAATTTAATTTAGAAACAATTTACAGCACTTTCTGAATATATTTGAAATACCTCCAATACATCCTTAATTACAATAACTTTTAAACCAGTAAGAGAATTGTGCTGAAATTTTACACAGATACTTAGACGTAATAATAGAACAATTTATGAAATTTTTAGATTTTTGGTAATGCTTTGAGATGTCACCCATACATCCTTAAGGGTTTGCAGCATCAATTCTACCTCTGTATATCGCGAGCATTGTAGTATGACTCTCATTGCACGGTTTTGTGCCACTTGCAGTCGATTCAGTTGCGTTTCACCCATGCCTACTAATAACGTTGCGCAATATTCAAAATAAGGCGCTATGATAGACTTATACACAGTACATCTGGTGTACACCGATATATCATTTCCTATTCTATTCAGAAAACTCACTTTTTTCCCTATTTTCTTTAACATATAATCACAGTGATCCTCCCAACGGAGTTTACTATCGATCATTACACCCAGATGTTTCGTTATCTCGACACGCTCAATTACAGTTCCATCCAAACTTTTTACTATTATGTCTGTTTTTATTTCTTTCCTTATACTTCTAACTATCATATATTTGGTCTTATCTGCATTCATTTTTAACATATTCACATTCATCCATTCTTCAAGTATACCGAGCACCATATTTAGTTTTATTTCTAATTCCTCACAACTTTCTCCTGTTACACTTGCGGTCGTGTCATCTGCAAATAATTTAAATATACTTCCCTTCGGACAGACTTTAACTATATCATTTATATACAAAATAAACAATAGAGGACCTAATACAGATCCCTGTGGCACGCCATATACTGTCTCAATTATTTTAGAACATATATCATTGAACCTAACTTGCTGCTTTCTGTTACTTAAATACGATATTATCTCCATTTTTTTTTATTGAGAGAGAGAGAGAGGGAGAGAGGGAGAGAGGGAGAGAGGGGGGAGAAAGAGAGAGAGAGATAGATAGATAGAGAGAGAGGGAGGGAGGGAGGGAGGGAGAGGGAGAGGGAGAGGGAGAGAGAATTACTTTTTACACATTATTATTTATATAACATGATATGTATAATAATGCCCAAAAGATAATGTATTATCTTTTGGACATTATTATTGCGTATCATTAGACGAGGAAGGGCCTACAATATTTGCATCATCTGCAGCGTATAGTGTCAAACTGCTTTTTACTTTTGTTTGGCCAGCAGCCCATAATATTTCTGGACACATACGCTGCAGATGTCATTAATGACCATATTTAAGCCTGTTTCCCCCCTCGTCTTCAACGCTGATTTGAATACGCAAGTCACATTTACTACGGTCGACGAAAGCTTGTTGCGTGTCTTTGTTTTTAGATTGGTTAAGACAGAAAATGCCCTTTCAGGATCTGCATTGGAGTGTGGCAGTGATCGTATTGCATTTAAAAGTGATGTTAAATTTGGGTATTTAGGATTATTTATGGATGGACGTTTTAAAATCTCTTTCCACATATCAAAATTGAGTTTTGCAAGATTTTCTTTCTCTTCTAAAGTAAAATCGGAATGCAGCGTAAGCCATTCTTCTTTTAACCCGTTTTCATCGAAACCACTTAACGTTCTTGCAATAAAAATAACATCGTTAAAGGATGTTTCTCTGTTAATAGAATCAAATAAAGCTACGTGTGGTTGGAAAACTTCTAATTTACACAAAAATACGTTATTAACAGGTAATCTTTTTCTAATTTCCTCGGCAGCAGTGATATAAAACAGCAAACAATTTTGTCTAATAATAGTTGTAACATCTGCATGTCCTTTTTCCACTAACTGACAAAGATATTCTTCACATTCTGTTTCCAAAGTTATATTAGCAAGATGGTTCTCTTTTTCATGAAATGATATATTTGTATCAAGCACATCTCTTAATAATTCTGGCCTTAAAAAGTTTTGACAGATTTGCACGAGAAAATTAACGGATCTAGATTGTAGTCAATAAATCCTTGTTTCATGAACTTGGAAAAAGGCATTAAATAAATTTAAAAAATTTAAAACAAATTTTAAAAATAGGAAGTACGCTTTTGTATCTATATTCTGCATCAAAGACAATAAATATTCCCCAGACCCCTTTGCTTTTTCAACCACGACCATTTCAGTAAGGAAATTTCTTAGTGTATCCCACGACTTAAGAACTCTGTCAATATATGAATAACGCGAAAGCCAGCGAGTTTCGCATAACTTCAAAATTTTGTGATTTTTATCTTGAAAACATTCGCAAAATTCATTAAAAATAGCTGAACGCTTCTACTGTTAATATAACTTGCAATTTTTTTCAGAAATTCTTCGCAGATATCAGGCATTTTAGAGCCCGCAGCGTGCGCAGTTAATGCAGAACAATAGCAAGGACATGAAAATGTTAATAATTTGTTGCATTTTGATTCAAGTTTTGTTTTGAAAGATAAATATTTTCCTGTCATGACAGACGTATTGTCGCATGACAGAGCAATAATATTTACAAATGGAATCTGAAGTTTATGCATTTCAGTTTGAAATGCATTGAATAACTTTTCTGCACTACAATCTTTTGCATCAATATCAATTAACTTTACTAATTGTGACCGAATATCTAAAGTTTCGCGATCAACATATCGAACAAGGAACGTCATCCATTTTTCATTTGTTATGTCAGATGTTTCGTCAATAAAAACAGAAAATTTACTATTTTGTATATGTTTTACTACACGTTCTGTCTCAACCGGACACAAAACATTCGAAATAATCTTTGTGCATTTCGTTCGACCTATATGCATGTTTTTCAAGACTTTAGGTTTTTCTCCTATGTTTTGGCAAAGCTTGACAAGTCCTTTTGCAGCTTGAAACGGAATATTACTTTCAGCAATGTATGCGGTTACTCGGATCTCCGCTGATTTTACTTCTTCATCAAAAGTCAAAAGCGGATCATTAGGTTGCGTATTTAAATCTGGGTTCGATTTGTTCGTTTCTGTATGACTTTTTTCAGATTTTTTTCTGTGCATTGCGGATTCTGCGTGTAAATATATTTGTGATAGACCACCAGTCGAAATAAAAATTGATGTATCACAAATCAAACAAAAAAATACATTTGCGTTGTTTGGTACTTCGCGTAACCAGAATTTAAACTCGTCTATGTCGAGCCATTGTGGCCTAAATGTTCTTGCTTTTTTATCTTGTAAGTTTTTATTACGAGTACACGAAACATTTTTTTTCATATTATTTTTATGACACGCAGAATCCGCATGCCTGGAAACGTGTGATGAACACGAAAAGTTTTTATTGCATACGTTGCAATAAAAAAGGGTGTTATCGGATGGCACTTGGCGTATCCAAAGTTTATAGTGATTGTAGCTAAGCCAAGCTTGTGAAAACTTTTGCTTTGGTCTTTTCTTCACTTCATCACACGTTTCCATGTTGAATAAGAAATATAATAAAAAGAGAGCAGAATATAGCAAAGATATAAATAAAATAGCGAAAAGATTGGAAGAAAAAAAAAAAACAAAGAAAAATGAAAAGTATATATGCAGAAATATAAAAGGAAAAGAAGAAGAATAATAAAGAAAAGAAGTGAAAGAATAGAAACAGAAATTGAAAATAATAGAAAATTGGATTTTATACCGTGAAAATAAGCGAAACTGAAGAAGAGCTACAGAACGTGCAGGCGATCAGCGAGACAACAAAACGTTCCTCTGCAAATTGCAATTAAACAAATGCGCATCGACTCATAGATCGCTCCGCACCATAGATGGAGGAAGCGAGCCGCATGTACCGACAGATAAGACGGTAACGCAAAGAGAGTGAACAAATAATAATTTGATTGAAGAGGTCAATTTAAAACATCATATAATTGATATAGTGAAATAGAGGTGTTATATAAATATGAATTAGGCCAGTATTAACCCTCAATTAGCACACCTCGGTTGGGCTACCTCAAAAAGCACACTAGTGCGATTTGGGATTTCGACTGTCATATCTCAGTCATTTAATAAAAAAAAAAAAAAAAAAAAAAAAAAAAAAAAAAAAAAACAGTTATATAGTTTTTATGTAAAATTTCCCTGGCAATCGAGTAGTGCACTTTATTTTAGGAAAAAGAAATGATTTTTATATGAAAAATTGAAATATATAAAGGAAGGATTTTAAAAAAGTGACTTTTTTTCATCAAAAAATTGCTTTTTTTTTGCAAATAAAATTTAATTTTGACAAAGGGATTTTAAAGTCAAAAGACTATATTTTTAAGAAAAAAATACTATAAATGAATAAAAAAATATCTAGGATTTTTCACACCTTTCAAATTCGCACCTTTTCAAGTTCAGACAAGCATAGCTTGAAAGCAGACAGTCGACTGCGGTCTGCTTTTGTACTGCGCGACTCTCTAGGTTGTAAACAGAATTTAGGAGGTGGGGGGAATCCTCGGCGGCAGCTATGAGAAAAATGCCAGCCATTCGAAAAAAAGTGGTGCGAATTAGCACATGTGTGCTAATTGAGGGTTAACATAGTCAGTTCTCATTTTTAAGATAATCCAAAGTACAGCTTTCAGACATTATTTTGAAAAGACACCATGATTATTACACCAAAATATGCATTTATAGATTATAAAGATTGCTGATAACATATTGAAAAATTTGATAATAAAAAGTGCAAGATTACGAGCATAAAATATCTTTCATATTGATCGTCATGTAGAAGCGGTAACCAATATATGATTTATTACTGACATTAATATTAATACACATTTTATAAATAGATATCAAATAATTGTAAGGAAAATAAATATTTTAAAACTTTCCATTTCTTTATTAATTTATTACTAATAATAAACCGCAAATATAAAATAAACACTGAAAGTCATCGTCTAATTTTACATTTTTATGAGTCGTATTAAGTCAGCAAATGTATTCCAACAATATGTACAGATATTTATTAAAATAAATGGATTAAACATATATAATCGTATATGGTAAAGAGAAAATATAAATTACGCAGTGTGCTGATGATGTACAGTAATATATTTTTATTTAAAAAATGTAAGAATTGCAAACAGAAGTCATCTTTCTAAATTAATAACAAGATTTTTTTAGAAGAATGCGTACATATTGGCCAAGAGTGGATTTTTATTATTTACGCTTTTTCTGTTTATTATTTCTTTACTTAATTTATATAGGTTATTTTCAGAATAAAGATAATATAATTTCATTAGACATCATTTATGTAATTAATAAATTTTACTAACAGTTTTTGTTATTAGTTTCATTACTTTTAAATAATTAAGAGACACACGATAGTGTATCGCGCCTAGTGTGGAAAAGGATATTTTATTGTCATCTGCAATGTCATAATATTTTATATCTGCGCTCTTCCACCCGCCCGAAGTTGGCCGAGCCGCCGCCGAGCACACGTACACGGCTCCGCAGCTGTTTGCGTGTCCCCCACCAGGCGCGCAGGCAGCGGGCAAAACAGCACCATTGGCATCTCTGGAGAGAGAGAGAGAGAGGGAAGAAGGGAGAGAGGAGGGAGGGCGGAGAGGGGAAGGAAGAGGGAGAGGGAGAGGGAGAGGAGATGAGAGGGAGAGGTAGGGAGAGGGAGAGAGGTGAGGGTAGGGAGGTGTGGGAGAGGAGAGGGAGAGGGACGGACGAGGCCCTGAGAGGGACAGGAGAGGGAGAGGGACAGGAAGAGTGAGAGGGAGAGGGAAAGGGAGATGGTAAGAGTGACAGGGAGACGGAGAGGGACAGGGAGAGGTAGATACACAGTAAAAAATTTTGTGTCAATGGAAGTCCACTCTCAATTTTGTGTTAAAATAACTCATTTATCGTGTTATTTTTGACATTTAGAAATGTTATATCGACATTTTTAGTGTAAAAAATGTCGATATAACATTTCTAAATGTCAAAAATAACACGATGAATGAGTTATTTTAACATAAAATTGAGAGTGGACTTCCATTGACACAAAATTTTTTACTGTGTAGATAGATAGATATGGTTTATTATGCCCAAGTAAGACTAAAGGGCAAAGATAAATATACAATGAGTAATTGATCAATATATATGCTCTCTCACGCACAATATAGAGCATGACGCTATGCAATATTAACACCGTAAAACTAAAACTGAAAACTAACGCGACATATCTGATAATACTAATAAAGGCTAAGATCTAAGACGCAGCGCAACTTACAAACTAATAATGCACCAGAAGCCCGATACCAAAACTTAATCCTCGTGCAATCCTATTTCACGTGCAAGCAAAAACGCTTTGAGAAGATTCTTGAAGGAAATAAGTGTGGAAGCAGAAGTAATATTACCAGGAAGAGAATGCCAAAAATAAATAGACGAAAGATGAAAGGAGTTCCTGTAAGTAGTTGTTCTATGAGAAGGAATGTGGAAGGTTCGTGATTCGACGGGATGGCGGTCAGATCTCCTCAATAACGGATCAAGCAAGGTGAAGTTCTCACGCAGATAAGAAGGAGAGCGCATGTGAAGCATACGAAACATTTGGCAGCCAAGAAAGTATAGTCTTCTATTCTCAACTGATAGCCAACCTAGCTGGCGTCTAAACGGAGTAATATGCTCGTCGCGCTTAAGATCGAAGATAAAGCGGATGCAACAGTTAACAAGCCGCTGTAATATGGTGTTCAACTCACCACTCAAGCCATGATAGGCAGCAATAGTCAATATGAGGAACAATTAAAGTTAATACCAGCCTTATTCTCAATCGAGTGGAAAGGGAATTTTTGTTAAACTTAAGCTTATATAGTGCATAATGAACTTTTTGAGAGACGTGTAAAATATGTTTCCTCCATGATAAGTTAGACGTAAAAATTACACCCAAATTCCTAGCTTCACTAACGAAGGGTAAAGGCGTTTGGTTCACGATAACGGGTGGTAAACAATGAAGGTCGATATCATTGACATAAGACTGGCTACCGAATATAAGTACTTTTGATTTTGCAGGATTAAGCTTAAGACCATTTAAGTTAGCGTAGTTGAAGATAGCGTTCGCATCTTTAGAAATTTGCTCAAGACCATGGAGAATGTCTGCTCGAGCACATTGGAGATATATCTGTATATCATCCGCAAATAACATGTGATAGACAAAAGATAGGAATCCACCAATATCATTGATATAGAGAGCAAACAATAGTGGGCCAAGTACTGAACCTTGAGGGACACCAGTCGACGTGGCAAGCCATTCAGAAAAGTTGCCCTCGTCATCAAATACAGCCTGAGAACGGCCAGTAAGGTAAGAGAAAATCCACTGAAGAACTGCGTCAGAAAAACCGAGTTCCCTCAGTTTGATGAGAAGACGCAGATGTGGAACAGTGTCAAACGCCTTACTGAAGTCAAACAGGATCATTATCGTAATAAGTCTGTCCTCAATTCCCCTCTTAATGTCATCACAGACGCGTAAAAGTGCTGATTGTGTGTTATGACCCACTCGGTATGCAGACTGTCGAGGATTTAAGAGATTATGTTCGTTTAAGTAGTCCATGATTTGTGAGGCCACAATCCGTTCCAGGATTTTAGACATTTCAGGCAGATTAGCAATTGGTCGTGTATCAGACGGAGATAATGGAGTACGAATCTTCGAGAGAGGGTGGATCAACGCACGTTTCCAAGATGAAGGAAACACGGATGTTTCAAGTGAATGATTAAGCAGTGAAATAAGCGCTGGAGAAATAACGGGCCAGGCAATACGGAGAACATGAAGCGGAATGCCATCACAGCCAGACGCATACGAGTGAAGAGGTCCATCAGAGACAAGCTTGTAAACCAAGTCAGGCTGAATAGTAGAAAAAAACAAATTCAGGACGTTGGGGAGGACAAGAGACAGAAGCAATGGCAGAAACAAAGTGAGCATATGAGCAAGGCACTAGAGTGTTAGACACAGAGACATAGTATGAATTCAGCTGATCTGGTGTGAAAAAGCGGAGAGGAGAAACCGAAGTAGATTTGACAAGTCCCAGACGAGCTAGTTCTCTCCACATTTTAGCTGAGTCAGTGATGTTAGTAAGAGAAGCAAAGTGAAACTCACTTTTAGCACACTTGATGTCAGCGTTGAGCTGGTTGCGAAAATGTCGATATCTAGCATAACCAAGTAGACTATTTGAACGTTTAGCTTGCTTATACAACCGATTACGCATACGGAGCCGGCATTTAAGTTCATCAGAGAGCCATTGTAGGCAGGAGGCCTTCTAATCGCTGATATACGGGCAGGAGCAAAAACATCAAGCGCATCAAGTAAGATGGAAGACAGCCGGGCACAACGCTCCTCGACATTTATCTCATCCGAGAGATCACCAGCCCCCGTCTGAACACTGACAGAATGAAGATGCTCAAGGAACGCAGGGGCATCAATAGTCCTATAACTGCGTCGTAATATAGATTGCCTATAGTCAAGCCTACAATTGAGTGAGAACGATAGTTCAAGTAAATCATGTCCTGCAATGAATGGACTCGAGGATTTAGCAAACGTAAGAACCTTGTCACTATCGTCCACAACTAGAACATCCAACCATGAGTCAGAAGTAGCTGTATGAAAGGTAGCATCAGAGTTGACAATGTACAAAGATAGGCTTGACATAAGCTCACGCAAGTGGTTCGCCTCAAAATTTTTTGCCAAGAGATTACAATTTAAATCGCCGCCGATAATGATATTTTTATACAGATGAGAAACACTGGTTAGTGATTCAACGAAGTCATTGAAAAGGGTGCCTTTAGGCCTCCTATATACTGACGCAAACAATATTACTTCATCACCTGGCAAACGAATTTCCATTATAAGATACTCCGGAGCATTAAACTCTACTCCAGTAGAAGTTGCGATTAATCTGACTTTTAGTGAATTATGCACATAACAGGCGACGCCCCCTCATATACGCCCCACACGATCATGACGAACCAGAAAATAGTCGTCCAAAGCCACAAGATCGTCAGATACTCCAGCATTGAGCCAAGTTTCGGAGACAGAAATTACATGGTAAAAGTTAGTATTGAAGTGTAGTCGGATGAATTCTATATGTCCACGCAGAGAATTAGCATTAAACTGAGCTACACGAAATTGAGTAGACCCCGAAACCGAGCCATAGTGCATAGAGGAGGACAATGACCGATCAGAATGAGCATGTCAAACGAGCTGATCAAGATCTGCATTAGAGTCAATTCGAATGACAGGCTTGCCATCCGAATGTCGAACATAAATGCGACCCCCCTTTACCCAGACATACCGATAGGACCTTTCCCTAGCGACACGCTTAGTTAATTGTAGCAAATCGTGTGTATCTTTAGGAAGCAGCTCGTTCACATAAACATTCCGATCAGAATCGTTACCGCAGACCTCTCTCTGCGAAAGCGCACGTCGCGCTCGCTTCTTGATTGACAGTGTCACGAACCGCACCGGAAGCTAAGGTGACAATAATTGAACTGGTGGTAGAGACCGGCAAAGGACCCTCATGAGCTACTACCGGTAGAGGCTTACGAACAACAGCCCTGACGTCCAGAATGTGGCAAGACAAATCAGGGATGCCCAGGGTCGCGAACACATTGCGTACACATGCAGAGGGGGCAACAGACATTGTCGCCGGCACACCCGATATAACAAGCCCATTCTCAGTCCGCGGGACTAAATGAGAGCCACTCCGATCGCTTTTCAATTCACGGACCTCGCTCGCAAGAGCAGCACACTGCTGCTCCAACTCGGCAATACGCTGACAATTTCGATCGACGATACTCGCAATACTGTTCAACATGTTCAGTTTTTCATTGAGTTCACTATTGGTACTATTCACCATGTTTAGTTTTTCATTGAGTTCACTATTAATACGCTGCTGATCTTCCACAAAAGCGGTAAATCTAGCATCCGACACTTTTAATTGCTCAATTAATCGATGCAAAAGCTCATTGGTCGTGGTGTCACTCTGCGATTGCAACTGAGTGCCCGTGCTAACAGGAGTAGACATATTTGTAAAATCTAACGATTGCGCAGCGTTCTCCACTTCAGGTGTGAGAGGTGTATTTGAAGACACAGCTAATGACTTACAGCAAGTGTCGGCGTATTTATTAAGAGAGTATGGCTTGACACAACCAGGATGAAATACTCTCTTGCACCCGCACTCAACCACTGTGGTCGCGATCGACTTTCTACACCTAGCGCACTCACGCTGCATTCCCGTCAATCAAGTAAGCAGTAATCGATTACTAGGGATGACGCAGAGTTTAATGTAAAAGTCACTACACATAGACTCGCATGCACGGTGTTACGTATAGCAGCCAATCAGCAGTCACCCAGATAGCACGTGCTACA